>PVJS01026722.1:0-26787 GCA_004027185.1 Glis glis
GTAGAAGAAGGTAGTTATAAGTACTAACTACGGCCATGAGACCAGTTACAGAAACAAGGATTGTAATTGCTATAAATATTCTTATTATTCCGTTAAGAATATGTTTGTATATATATATATATATATATATATATATATATATATATATATTTATATGTGTTAAGCAGATATCTCTATCTTATCTCCTCCCTTATTTCTCTATCATGTAATATAACACTGATGGACTTTATATCAATACTTAAGTATTAGGAATAAGTATCACTCAGAAAGCCCTGCCTCCTATTCAGGGGAAGTGACTGGTGTGTTTCCGGTTGTATGTGGGATAGCTTTATCATGTTAGGTGGTATTTTGATATTGTTATTGTATTATTTGAAGATTAATATTATTTAAAAAGACAGGGTTATGAGTCAAGTTGACAAGGGGTGGACTTGTGATAGTTAATCTGTCAACTTGACTGGATCATGACATACCCAAGATCATGTGACTTTGGGTGTGTAACAGCAGATTAAACAGAAAGTCCTGCCCTAAATGTAGGCAGCAGGGTTCTGATAGGTGCAGGACTTAGATAAAAGAAGGAGAAAGCCACGTAGAGGGATGCGCGACTCTTTCCAAAGAAAGCGCATCTGCTCTCGTCTGAGATCGTCGGCCTCCAACTTCACCGTTTCTCTGAAGAGCTTCTTGATCTTCTGCTCTTGTTTGAGATCGTCGGCCTCCAGCCCTTCGAACTGAAACTTTACCATCGCTTCTCCAAGGAGCTCTTAGACCGTTCGACCAGCTACTGGTTCCTCTGACTCTCCACTTGGAGTCGGAACTCAGGACTACATTGTAAGCTGATCTGATAAATCCCTTTTTCCATATACTCATTCTGTGAATTTTGTTAGTCTAGTGAACCCTGACCAATACAAATACTTTATATATGAAATTCCATGGCTGGTATCTATGGTCCTGATTGATTCATGATAAACATACCCACATTGTTGAAAATTTCCTTTGAAATTATTTAATAAAATTCAATGTCTTTAAATCTATTAAGCATATTAATAAAATCATAAGTTCTCTTTTTGTAATGCCTCGAGCAAAGATATTTAAATTAACATCTGCCTTCTACTCAACCATTCATGCTAAAATTGTTCAATATACTAGGAAGATCTGCCTTTAGAATGACTTCTTAAGTTACAAAATATCACTAATTCCTTTATATCACATCTATATTTTAAACAAAAATCATGTTACCCTACTCCGTTATCTTCCTTTATTCACCAAACTTGATTTAAAATTACTTTTGTTATTCTGTCCCTCCCCCAAATATACATATGTAAATACTAAAAGAAGAGACAAATTCATAATGTTCCAAATTAACCATTTTGAAGAAAACACAATTTAGGCATATGTGTTTCTTCTATTTTAAATTTGGAATCAGTTTAAATGCATTCTTTAGAATTTCTACTGTTATAGAAAATCTTATGAGCACCCTCTAATATACAAAAAAGACCTTAGACAATTTATATGAACTGTTCATGCTCAGATTAAGCATTTGTACTTTATTTTTCTAAAGAATTTTTCATTGTGGCAAAACATATAACATAAAATTTGCCATTTTAACACTTTTATGTATAGAATTCAGTGACATTAATTACATTCACAATGGTGCACTACCATCCCTAGTATCTATTTCAAAATCCTAATCTCCAGTCAGGTACCAAGGAACACATGCTTCAGACAGTTTTCTACTACCTCAAGCCCTAGGTCAGACCCAGTGGCTCCAGGGACTGGGCCAGTGCCTACTATCCTGGCCTCCATATCAGCCCCTATGCACCCAGACCCTCAGCCCCAGGAAAGTCCCAGGCTCCAATTCAGTCATTGGCTTCAGAGGACCCTGGAACTAGGCTTGTTCCATAGACCTAGAGTCCAGGCCCATACCTATAGATTCCAGTGCAAAGCCAGGTATTATGGACTAAGACTCCAAGACTACCTATGGAGATATGGGCTCAAGGCCTGCCCATGTGGACCCAGTTCCCAGGCCTATCTAAGGGGTCACAGGTTCCAGGACCATGCTAGTACTTGGTCTCTACCCATACTACTTAGCACCAGATCAACCACTGTAGACATAGGCTCCAGGCTGGCCCTTTCAGTTACAGAATCCAGGTTCACTTCTGGGGACCCATGACCCAGGCCCATTCCTGCAACTTCAATCAACCAGACCATTCCAATGGATCAAGGTTCAGACCCAATCCTGTGGAACCAGGTGCCAGGATCACCCATTTGTTAACCCAGGCAGAAGGCCAGCCTTCTCAAGGACTCTTGTAAGAAACCTGCTTTTCAATGATGCCAGATAGCCTGCATAATCTCTGGATGGGCTGACTGGTGAAGAGCTTTCTCAGACAAGGTCAGTCTGCAAAGACAGGAATCAACCCCTACTTCTCCAATGTCCTAAAGCAATAAGAAACATGAAAAGCTAAAGAGACATAGCATCATTAAAAGAACACAATAATCTCCCAGTAGCTGAACTCAAAGAAATAAAAGCATATAAAATTCTGACAAAGAATTAAAAATAATTGTTTAGAGGAAACTCAACAAATGTTAAGAAACTAGAGAATCAATTTAATGAAAGCAGGAAAACGATAAATGACCAAAGTGAAAAGTTTAAGAGATGGGTTTTTAAATTAAGAAAAAGAAAATTTTAAGATATTTCCAAAACTTCCATCACCCCAGACAGAAATGCTGAAAGAAGTAATAACTCCCCATTATCTACTTTTTTCAGATCCTATAATCTCTCATCTACTTTCAATTCCTATGAATTTGCCTATTATAGATAAATCATATCAGTACATAATCATATATTTGACTTTTTTAAATCTGTCTAATATCATTTAACATAATGTTTTCAAGGTTTATCCATGTTGTAACATATATCAGAAATTCATATCTATTTATGGATGAAAACTGTTTCATTGTATGTATAGGCCAATTTTGGTTATCCATTCATTTGTTAATGGACATTAGGATTGTTTCAACTTTTTGGCTATTGGACTATACTGAATAATGCCACAATGAACATTGGTGTAGGAGGATCTGTTTGAGTCCCTATGCTATGTGATTGGAATGTTTGTGCCCCTCCAAAATTCATGTTGGAACTCAATCCTTAATGCAACACTCTTGAGAGGTACAACTTAGAGGAAACAATTAGCTATAAGAGGTTCTCCCTTGTGAATGGGATTAATACACTTACAAAAGAAGCTTCACATGGAATTCATCCCCTTTTCTGCCATTTGAGAATGAACATAATGTTCATAACTTCTACCATGTAAACAAGAAGGTGACATCTTAGAAACATAGAACAAAAACTAATCAGATATTGAATCTGCTGGCATCTTAAATTGACTTCTCAGTCTCCAGGGAAATAAATGTCTATTAGCTATAAATTACCTAGTCTGTAACATTTTGTTATAGCAGCAGGAATAGACTAAAACACAATTATTTTCAGTTCTTTTGGGTCTCTATGTAGACATAGAATTGCTGGGGGTCATATGATAATTATATGTTTAGCTTTATGAGGAATTACTGAACTGTTTTCCACAGAGGCCACACCATTATACATTCCTACCACCTATATATAAGTGTTCTAGTTTCCAAGATCATAAATCCTTAAATGAAAATGGATAAAATACTGCGGTAAAAGACACTGTGTGTCAGAATGTATCGACAGGTTTATGATAATTATAAAGAGCTCAAATTAAATATTAGAATGTAAACAGAATAAAATTATAGACATTTATATGTCATGTAATAATTAACTAAAAGAAAGATTTTTAGATATATTAATATTAGAAAAGTAGAATGTAAGATGCATAAGGACAGATTTTATAAATTAAAATGTTCAAATTTATCACAAAGATAAAATAATTCTAAATTTGTACAAAGCAAATAACACAGCTTTAAAAAGATTTATATCAACTATGATAAAACTAAAAAGAGAAATAGGTAAACATACAATCGCAGCTGAGGATTTTGGGCGCATCACTCATTAACTGATAAAATGTGCTGACTAAAGCTTCTGATATATGAGAATTAAAATGACCAAGTATGTGTGATTTATCTTGAAGTGTAGGGGGAGGACACTACTTACCTGGATACCAATATTAATTAGAAAACTGGAAACTGGAGCCAGGTGTGCTGTGCATGCCTATAATCCCAGTAATTGAGAGACTGAGACAGGAGGATAGCAGTTTTAAGGCCAGCCTCAGCATTTAGTGAGATCCCATTTCAAAATAAAAAATAGGACTGTGGATGTTGCTCAGAGGTAGAATGCCCCTGGGTTCAATCCCTAGTACCAAGGAAAAAATCCTGAAAACTGTAATAATTTTTATAGCAGTAATTTTGTTTTAGTGATGGAAAGATAGACTACTGAAGCATAATTTTAAAATCCAAAAAAATACCTTGACTAAATGGGCACTTGTTTTATGATTTTAATGAGTGAAATATGATCTTTTCTATCAATGTATCTGGATATACATAAAGGATAAAAGGAAACGTGATTCCTATTTCATCCTGTAGAAAAACTTAATTCCAAATGGACTTTGGATCTAAATAGAAAAAGGTCAAAACATTAACAGGACTGAAATAAACATTAACTATAAAGAATGCAATATGCATAAGACTTTATTAAAAGTAAGAACTTTTTCATCTAAGTTAAAGATACAAGTCAAACAAAAGCAAAATAAACAAAAAATGGCAAATAAACACATAAAAATATAATTTTACAGGTCATCAGGGAAATACTAATTGAGATCACAAGGAGACATAATGCACACCTATCAAAATACTATCAGTGTCAAGTACAGTGAAAAAGCCAAATATCTAAAGTCTTTCTTTGCTGCTTCATAAAATATGAATTGGTACAACCATTTTCTTAGTCTGTTTTGTTCAACCACAACAGAATACCACAGACTGGATAACTTATAATAAACAGGAATGTATTGACTTATGATTCTGGAGGCTGGTATCAGAAAAGGGTCTTCTTGCTGCATCATTCCATGGAGGAAGGCAGAATGTCAAGAGAGGGCAAAAAACAGAGCAAGAAGGGACTGAACTTATCCTTTTATAAGAACTCTCTCCCTTAATTAAGAACCCACTCTGGTGATAATGGCATTAATCTATTCATGAAGATGGTGACCCCTACAGTATCTCACATTGGGCCCCATCTCCCCACACTCCTATATTGAGGATTAAGTTTCCAATATATAAGCCGGGCATGGTGGCACACGCTTGTAAACCCAGTACTTGGGAGACTGAGACTGGAGGATCAGGTTCGCAGCCAGCCTCAGCTACTTAGTGAGGCCCTCTGCAACTTAGTGAGACCCTGTTTCAAAATAAAGAATAAATAAATAGGACTGGGGGTGGAGCTCAGAGGTAGAATGCCCCTGGGTTCAATCCCCAGTACTGCAAAAAAAAAAAAAAAAGTTTCCAATATATAAGTTTTTTTGAGGGGACAGACTTTCAACACATAGTAACTACCTTGCAAACTTCTGGGTAGTATCTACTAAACTAGATATACACATACTTTATGACCAGGCAGTTTTACTCCTGGGTTTACATTTTAAAGATATGCAGGTACATATGCTTTGAAAACATGGACAAGCAAGTTTATAAAAAAATATTCATAAAAAGCCAGGCATGGTGTTACATGCCTATATTCCCAGTACTTGGGAGGCTAAGATAGGAGAATCACATGTTCAAGGTCAGTGCACAGTAACTTAGCAAGATGCTGTTTCAAAACAAACAAACAAACAAACAAACAAACAAACAAACAAAAAAGGGTTGAGGGTGTATGTGGCTCAGTGGTAGAACACCCCTGGGTTCAATCTCCAGTACCACAGACACAAAAATTATTCATAATAATATCAACTACAAGTACCACAAGTGCAAAACTAGACATAATAACATGGATGGTCTGTTATAAGTATAAGTGAATAAAGAAAGCAAAGTAAAAAAGGATTAAATCAATGACACCATCCATATAAAACTCAAAAAAATAGCTATAGATGTCATAATAGAGAAGGAAAGGACATGTTGAGGGCAGGAATTTCTGGGATACCAGTGATCTTTCATTTCTTAGCCTGGATACAAGGTACCTAGGGTGTGTTTATTTTGTGCTGATTTATTTTGCTATATGGCTATAATTTGTGTATTTTTATAAAAATGAAATTCACATAGTATAAAATTAAACATTTTAAAGTGTAAAACTTAGCAGGATTTAATACATTCATATAATTTTGTAAATATCACATTAACCTAGTTCCAAAACATTTTCATAACCTCCCCCCAAAAAACCCCATACTGCTTAAGTAGTCACTCCCTATTTCTCCCTCCCTCATCCCTTGGCAGCCATTAGTCCATTTCTGTGTTAATGGATCTGTCTTTATCTTACTGTAGATATTGCACTTATATAGTATATGACTTTTCGTGTCTGACTTCTTTTACTTTAGTATTGTGTTCCCAAGATTCATCCATATTGGAGCATGCATTAGTGTTTGGTTCCTTATTTATTTATTTTTTTTGGCTGACAAATATTCCACTATAGATACATTACGTTTTTATTTGATTTCCTATTTTGAATTCTTTGGGATATAAACTTAGTTGTGTAATTGAGGGGTAATATGGGGATTTATGTATAATTATTTTTAGGAGCCACCAGTCTGTTGACCACAGTGGCCACACAGTTTTCCATTCTGCCTAGCAGTATATGAAGATTCCAACTTCTTTACACCCTCATCAACAATTTTTTTTGCAGTACTCGGGATCGAACCCAGGGGCATTCTACCTCCAAGCTGCCTCTGAGCTACACCCCCAGCCCTATTTTTTATTCTTTATTTTGAAATAGGGTCACACTAAGTTGTGGAGGGCCTCAGTAAGTAGCTGAGGCTGACCGTGAACCTGGATCCTCCAGTCTCAGCCTCCCAAGTACTGGGATTACAAGCGTGCGCCACCATGCCCAGCTTTTCAACAATTGTTTTTAAATTATTATAGCTACAACAGTGGGTATGAAGTGGTTTCTCATTGTGGGTTTGATTTACACATCTCTTGTGACTGATGATGTTGACCATCTCTTATGTGCTTGTTAGGATTTGTGTATCTTCTTTGGAGAAATGTCTATTTAAATCCTTAGCCTATTTTTAATTTGGTTGTTTGTTATTTTGTCATTTAGAAATAAGAGTTTTAAAATATATTGTGGATTAAGAACCCCATCAGATACATATGGTCCCTGACTTGCAATGATTAACTTGTAATTTTTTTAACTTTAAGATAGTACAGAAGTGATATACATTTAGCAGCAACTACCAATTTTGATGTCTACCCTGGGGTAGCTATATGTGTTTCAATACACCCTTGTGAAGGTGGGCAGCAGCAGGGAACCACAGCCTAGGTACCTTGTATCCAGGCTAAGAAATGAAAGATCACTGGTATCCCAGAAATTCCTGCCCTCAACATGTCCTTTCCTTCTCTATTATGACATCTATAGCTATTTTTTTGAGTTTTATATGGATGGAGTCATTGATTTAATCCTTTTTTACTTTGCTTTCTTTATTAACTTACACTTATAACAGACCATCCATGTTATTATGTCTAGTTTTGCACTTGTGGTACTTGTTGTTGATATTATTATGAATAATTTTTGTGTCTGTGGTACCACAGCCATCTTGCTTATTCTTTTAAAATTTATTCCAAATTTCTTCAATCATTATGGGTACAAGACATTTTTTTAAATTTATGTGTTCTATTACCCTCTGGTAAGTCATTCCATGAGATTTAACTTTTTTGGAGTTATGAATTTCAGTTTGCAGTGAAATCCCTCTTTTTGCCCCAATAAAATCTTATGCCAAACCTCATTATATGAAAAAATAAAAGAAACAATTTATTAGCACAATTTTATTTTGAAAGTTCATATATATCATTTTCTCATCATTAAGGCAAGTGATTTTTTTAAAGCTGTTTTGATTAAAACAAACATTTGAAAGAAGAACTTATGGAAGACCATGGAAAATTTATTTCAGTCTCAGCATTCAATGTATTTCTGTGCTTTAGTTTTGTTTAAGTGTTTGAGTTAATCATTATGAGTAAGTAGTTTAAAATATAAAGAGAATTTAAAACCTTTTTCTATTTAATGTTTTGCTGTTTGGTTGAAATAGATGAGTAGCATGTAAGGCTCTACTTTTTCTTTTTTTACTAAAAATGTTCATGCGGTAGGCTAGATAACTGGGTCAAAACAGAGAGTCCGGAACATCACATACCATCTTCTAGTCTTGTAATGTGTCTGAGCCTCTGATAACCTGAAAAGAAACTGAAGATGCACTTAAGGTTTCTGAGTCTAACAATAGGAACACTTAACACAGTTATGTAAGATGGAGAACTTTTAAATATGGATATAGAAAGAATTGAATGTCATTTACTTGTTTACTGAGAAAAATTACATTTTTTCTTCCATTGCCAGTCTCAGAAACTTTCATCTTATTCACTAGGCAGACTTTCTCTTTAGCATCAATAAAATAGTTATTTTTCTAAAACTGAGTTTGTAAAGCTAATATTTTAATGAGGGATGGGTTTTGAGCATAAAAACAAAGTCCTACAGACTCATAAACATAGACAATACACTTTAAAGATTATCATAATACCGCCGCTACTAGACATTCTACAGTAAAAAATTAATCAAGATTTAAATTTGATTTGCCTTATTGGATTGTATGGTCTCTGAAGCATATACTCATTTGTCATAGCTGCATGCCTAATATAAAATATAGTATTTATTACCTGGTAGGTTCACGAAAAAGTTTGTGGTGAATGTATAAATAAATTCAGGGGCTTTGAATAGGAGAAAAGGGATTTTTTTTCCAGAGGTATATCATTAATGTAGTTTAAAATCACTGAATATTGGCTTTTTTATTTTTTATTTTTTGGTGCTAAGTCTTAAATCCAGGGCCTTGTGCATGCTAAACACACACTATACCTCTGAGCTACACTTAGCTCCTACTGGCTAAAATTTTAAAATGATTTCCATTTGTCTGGCTATTTCTACATTCCATGGCAAGGACCAGGTAGGATTTTTACTTGATTTAAAGATCTCACTGTGGTGTAACTCAGGGGTCAGCAAACTATGGCATGTGGTCCGAGAGACCTCCTATTTTAGTGAATAATGTTGTACTGGGATATAGACCTGCATGGTAATGGCTGAGCTGAAATGGTTGTGACAGAGGTCACATGACCTACAAAGCCTAATATGTTTACTATCTGTCCTTTCCAGAAGTTGTTTGCCTAGCTCTGACCTAAGTTAAAACATAAGCTATGTAATACATTCAAATCATGATTTTATTTTTTTTTTTGCAGTACCAGGGATTGAACCCAGGGGCATTCTACCTCTGAGCTACACCCCCAGCCCTATTTTTATTTTTTATTTTGAAACTAAGTTGTGGAAGGCCTCACTAAGTAGCTGAAGCTGGCCGCAAACCTGTGATCCTCCTGTCTTAGCCTCCCAAGTACTGGGATTACAAGTGTGTGCCACCATGCCCGACTCAAATCATGCTTTTGAGGGATCTGGGGGTTACCTCAAAATCATAAGTAGACATATTCCAGAGCAGATGAAAACAAGATACCAAAGAAGACTGCATTATTACCTTTTAGGAGAAATGTTACATATTACAAGGAAAGAAAAAGAAAGAGGAAGGGAAGGAAGGAATGAAGGAAAAAGAAAGAGGAAAGTAAAAGGAAAAAAGAAAGAACTATTTTAGGAAAGATAGTCTGAGAATCTGAAATCAAAAATTACATAGATCAACATTTTAACTATAGCTGCCATTGAATCAAGGTTCTCCAAAGTACGGGTCGTCAGAGTAAGCACTCATAAACGACTGTTGTTATGTTATCAAGATGTGTGTTGTAGCTGATAACTGTTGTATGATGTGAGTACCATAATCCTGTGCTTTCCCCTTGTCTAGCAGCTAATTAAGAACAGTGAGATCATACTCTATTACAGATATGCATGTGCTGATATAACTAAAACTGAATTAATTTTTTTCATACATATCATGTACCATAACCTAGATCTTGTCATCATAAATTCTGTAAATCATTTTCCCTCTGAACACGTAGAGATCCCTGTTTTTTTTCCCCAGAAAGCTATTAATGCCCCAAACTCCAAAAATTTATGTCATCTTTAAAAATAAACTTTTAATTTTAAAATAGTTTTAGATTTTACAGAAAAAAAATTGTGGGGGATAGTACAGAGAATTACCATACATGCTAAGACCACTTTTAACTACTATTAATATCGTATGTTAGTATGGTATATGTTTCCGAGCCAATGAACCAATATTGATGCAGCATTATTAACTGAAAATCATGATTTATTCAGAATCCTTTGCTTTGTAACCAATGAGGTTTTCCGTTGCAGTAGCTCATTCAAGATACCACATCACATATAGTTGTAATGTCTTCTTAGGCTCCTCTTTTCTGTGTCAATTTCTCTGGCTACCCTTGTTTTTGATGACCTTGACAGGTGTGAGGATTACTGGACAGGTATTTTGTAGACTGTCTCTCAGTTGGGATTTGTCTGATGTTTTTCTAATGATTGGATGGGGGTTATGTGTTTTTGGAAGGAAGACCACAGAGATAAAGTGTGGGTGTCTTCATATCATATCAAGGGAATATACTATAAACATGACATATCGCTGTCGATGCAAACTTTGATCACCTAGCTTGAGGTAGTGTTTGTCAGGTTTCTCCACTGTAAAGTTACTCTTTTTTCCCTGTTCCATACTGAATTCTTTGGGAGAAAATCACTACATAACCCCCAAGTTAAGGAGGGAAACGTTATGTTCCAAAAATGAAATATCTACGTGAATGATTTGGAATTCCTCATGAGACATTTGCTAATTCTCTCTCCACATATTTACTAATATAATAATTTTTATATCACTATAGACTCTAGCTTATATATAATGTATCAATTCAGTTGTGATCCAATGCTAATTTATACTGTGGCTTGAATGCTTCTGTTTTTGGTGTTTTTAAATTTTGTTTTTATTTTTTTGAGGTGTGTGAATTGTGACAGAGACTGGGACTTGTGTGTGCTAGGCATATTCTTTCCCATCAAGCTATACATCAAGCCCAGGGTGGTTATTTGTTGTTGTTTGTTTTATTTTTCTCTTTCTTTACTTTTTTGTTTGAGAGTGCTTCTATTCAAAAATCTTTATGCACACTGAGTCTTTCCCAGCCATGCCACATTTACTGATTAACTTATTGAAGATGTTCTTCATTTCTATTATAATGTATTTCCCCCTAATATTTCCTAATATTTCTGTTTAGGCCTTTCATCTCTCTGATCACATTGTCCACCTGTTATTGCATGTTGTTTACCTTCTCATTAGATCCTTCAGCATATTTATTAAGTTATTTTAATTCTCTACTTCCAACATCTCTACCATATCTGAGTTTGGGTTTGGTGATTGCTTTGTACTCCTGTTTTTCTTGCCTTGTGACATATCTTATAACTTTGCTGTGGTATCTGGTGCCAGGGATTACTCCAGTGCCCTCTGCTCAGGGAAGGCACATTTCTTCAGTGACTGTATACATCTGAATCTACAGATTTTTGAGATGGCCATTTTCCCTACAGCTTCAGTTCTTTGATGGATCAATCATTTACATTTTTCTCATTGTAAATACAAGACTAATGACTTCCTGTCACTTTACTAATTTACTAATATTAGAGTTGAAGCTGGAAGTTTCTCGTGCCTTTTTTTGTTTTGTTTTTTGTTTATGGTTTACAGCCATTTACTTCCACAACCTTTACTCTCACTTTTACCTCTGTGTATCCCCATTTTTCATCTTGTACAACGTCAATTCCTTAGGCAGACATCCTTATCAAGCATACACCACAAATGCCTTAGACCCACTCTTATATACTCTTTTCTGGGCAAACTCAATTCTGCTTAAATCCAACTCATTGCCAGCTCCACACAGCAATTGTTCAACTGAATATTTTAAAAAATTAACTTGCAACTTTGTAACCTTTTCTTATTTTATTTATTTTTTTTTTTTTTTGCAGTACCGGGGATTGAACCCAGGGGCATTCTACCTCCAAGCTACACCCCCAGTCCTATTTTTTTATTCTTTATTTTGAAACCAGGTCTCACAAAGTTGCAGAGGGCCTCATTAAGTAGCTGAGGCTGGCCACGAACCCAGATCCTCCGGTCTCAGCCTCCCAAGTACTGGGATTACAAGGGTGTGCCACCACACCTGACCCTTTTCTTATTTTAAATTGATTGCTAGCCAGGCATGGTGGCGCATGCTTGTAATCCCAGTACTTGGGAGGCTGGGACAGGAAGATCACAGGTTTGTAGCCAGCCTCAGCAACTTAGTGAGGCCCTCCTCAACTTAGTGATACCCTGTTTCAAAATAAAAAATAATAAAATAGGGCTGGAGGTATAGCTCAGAGGTAGAATGCCCCTGCGTTTAATTCCCAGTACCAAAAAAAAAAAAATTCATCACTACTATCTTCAAGTGGGTCTAATATTACCCACTCCATTTCCCCAGTCCATTCACTCTATGATACTCTTGGATAATTACTTCATGCTTTCCCCTACCCTCACCCATCAAGGCTTCCATGCCATCTATTACTTTTTAGTTGCATCTATAGGAAGAGAATTGCCATAAAATTTCCTCGTCAACAACTAATCACTTACCTCCATCTGTCCCTACATACTCTGCCTTTTCTGTGGTTGGTATGGATAAACTTTAGAGATTCTGGAAAAGGTTAAACCCCTCAACGCATTGGGTGTCATCTGCACACGTCCTTGCAGTGGCCCTGGCCACTCTTCTTGCTCTCCCTGCATCATCTTTTTCTCTTTCTATCAAAAGCAAGTTCATTGATATGAATCAATCATATGTTGTTATCTTAAATTAAAAATTCCTGCCAGGCATGGTGGCGAACGCTTGTAATCCCAGTACTTTGGGAGGCGGAGACTGGAGGATCCAGGTTCGCGGCCAGCCTCAGTTCTCTCTCTCTCTCTCTCTTTCCCTGTCTCTCTCTCTCTACTTAGTGAGGCCCTCCACAACTTCATGAGACCCGGTTTCAAAATAAAGGATAAAAAATAGGGCCGGACGTGTAGCACAGAGGTAGAACGCTCCTGGATTCAATCCCCGGTACCGCAAAAAAAAAAAAAAAAAAAAAAAAATCCTTGATTTTACCTCTTTATTTAACTATCTCTTCCTGTTTCTCTACATCTTTTTTAAAAATCTCAAAAATAGTTTGATTTCTCACTTTTCATAAAGTCTTCTCTCCTTTCATAATCCACTATACCAAGTGTCTGTTTCTACCATTAACCTGAAATTGTCCTTGTCAAAATGACCAAAGACTTGTACATTGCCAAATTGATAAGCCTTGACTTGTTTTGATTTACCACCATTTTTATGTAATTTATCTCTTTTTTTTTCTAGAATTATCTGGCTTTTAGGACACCATATTTTCTTTTTCTGCCTCATTCACCCATCCTTTTCCATCCTTTTATTAAAAAAAAACTTTTATTGGTGCACTATAATATCACATCTTCTTTTCTTATTCCTCCTTACATTCTCCATCTTCCTACTTGTAAAAGATTAGTCCTTTGACTAATCTATTTTCTTGGTGTTTTCATTCATTCAATGACAATTTTTAAATTTATATCTTTGCCCCAGCCTCACCTAATATATTACATGAATGTTTAAATGCCATAATAAAATTTCCAAAGTAAACTTCTTATTTCATATCCAACCCATCAGGAAACAACTTTTGTTCTTCCTTAAATATATACTCAGAACTTAGTATTTCTTAATACCACCACCATCCAGTTGTAAAACATCATCAATTCTTATTTAGCCTTCTCCAATGCCTCTTTTCACCAGTCCTCTGCTCAGACCCTTCCAGTGATGTTTCACCTTATTTGATCCAATATCATGGCCCTTTAGGGATTCACGGATGGCTCATAAGATCCCTATGACTTCTCATCCAATAACCTTCATCCTTGTTGCATACAGGTCAATCATATTGACTCTTGGTGTTTTTCAAACATTCGAATCATTCTCCTACCTCAAGCATTTTGTGCTTACTTATGTTATTCATCTGAATTGCTTCTTACAGTAGTTGCTGAGATATTAACTATCTTTTGCTTTCTTTTTGAGGATTACCCTCTTTATACTATTTGGAGTTGTCAAGGCTCTCCAGCCCCTAAAATGTCTAAATATGAAGAAAAGAGTTTAACATTTAATCTTTTAACAATTTACCCATACAAATCATATACATTCGATTTAATTTTGTAGCTGTCTTCCTGAATTAGAGTGTAAGATCCACAAAAAGAAGGGACTTAAAAACATGTTTTGGTTACTGCTATATCTATATTACCAAACAAGGCGTATGCATGGATGTTTAAAAATATTTGTTGAATAGAGGAACAAATGAAGAAATGAAAACCAACACATAGAAATACACAAGGAGGTCAAATATATGCTCAGAGATAAAATTTTTTATTTTAAGTTTTGCTTATACACGTATGTATATTTGAATGTACGCATGTGTGTGTATATATGCATGCAAATGGGTTATTAAAGTCAACAGTTCTGATACCTTTCAGTCACATTTGGGGTAAACTAAATTGTTTACAAAAATGGTAATTAACATTCATAAAGCAGTTTGTGATTTCAAAGAACTTTCCATATAATATTTCATATGTTCCTCGCTTCCACTGGTATTAATATTATAATTCCTCTTTTCCAGTTTCCTGACAAAGGGTATGTATCAAGTGAGTGTCAAAGTCTAAGATGAACTCCAAGTATCATTATTGCAAGTCTATTTTCCTTCCTTTCACACAGTTCTCCTCTTGTTTCCTCATTACTTTTCATGATTATAATTATATAGTAAATTTCTGTCCATCATACAAAATTAGTTGAAATCTGTTATGTAGGGAAATACAAAATAATCCAGTGAACAAGTATGATTGAACACTTAGTAACTAAAAATTTCCATCAATTGAAAAGCTAAGAAAACCCTTACGTATTGAAAAAGTTCATCCATGCATTTAGGAAAGCTTTGCCCATGTCCTTAAGACTGAAAATTGGGCAAATGATGCTGCTGTACTCACTCCTTCCTACACAGATATTCATTCTTTCTAAATCTATGTTCGAGATGTTTACTTTCCTTGCTGGCATCATTTTTCACCTAATCACCAAACTAAGAAATGTGAGAAGTGTGCTTAATTCCTACCTCTCAGCCTCACCGCCATTTAACCAATGACCAAATCCTATTGATTTTACCAAGGAATATTTCTGGAATTTATTTGTGTACTTTCCACTCTCATTGCAGTAATTCAGGCTCTCCCCATCTTCTACTTGGCCCCCAGTGACAGCCTCTTATCTGTTCTCCTCTAACCTATTTCCTGTTTGCCTTTGAATACTCACAGGTGGCGCTTGCACCTGCAGCAATTACCCCGACATACCTAGCAGATTATAGTCCTAAAGAATTTTTTTGTGAATGGATAAATGGAAAGACACTGACAATGATGAACTGAAAGTCTTTTCTGCAGTAATGTTACTGGAAGGTATTGTCCAGAAACCTGAGCTGGAGATGTTTTGGTTGACAAGGCCTCTTTTGGATACACCTTATCCAGACAAATTGTGACTGGGGGAAGATTTTTTACTTTTGCTTTGATACCTGCATTTTGTAAACAATTCTTCCATATCTGTTGCTAAATCAAAGGCCCAGATTACATTGCCTAAGCTCAAACCTGTGTTCGTCTTCCTTGCAAAAGAGTTTTCAATTGTATATCCTCCAAACAAAAACATTGCAGTAGAGAAATCACAGTCAGATTTGCTTCAGCCTCAAAGAGCATGTTTATGTAAAATTAAACAAATGCATGGCAAGCTGCACTTTTTTTTTTAAACAGGAAATAGGTCAAACATCTCAAATAAGTCTTCGATACATCCTCCATAGAATAGTATATCTACCCCAACCTCACTGTACCCTTTTATGTAAAGGAACAAATAGTGTTTGAGGCTTTGGGCCAGGTAATCTCTGTCATGACTACTAACCTCTGCTATTGTAGTGCAAAAGCAGACATAGACAATGTACAAATAAATGAGTATATAGTGGATAAGAGATAAAGTGAAGGTGATGAAAGTGTAGGGACTTAAAAACAAAAAATGCTTAGAGCTATTATAGCAGGTTACATTGTGGAAGAGACTGGTTAGTATTTCTTTTTCCTTATTCATGAGTTTCTTTAAAATGTAAACACTGTTCATGTCTAATGAAGAATCAACAAAAATTAGGGGAAATTGATGGATAAAGTTCTTAAAACATAGAATGGAGAAAATCACTAGAACGGAGTGGGTCTATGAGAGCCGAATAGACTTATCTTGTTCTGAAATTAGCAAAAAAAGGTTAGGATAGAAGTAAAGAGAAATACGCTAAAGGTAAATAAGAAGCTGAATGAGTCAAAATATAGTATTTATTTTCCATATGGAAAAAATAATAAAGTAAGTCTAATAGCTGAGAAAGAGCCAGAAAGGAAGAATTTAGAACTTAAAGAGATATAAATTTCGAATAGCTTTTGAGGGAAATGGGAGTTGTTGATAATTAAGTGTATGTAATAGGATTGCTGATAGTTTGAAGGGCACAGCTACGAGTAGATCATAAATCTCTAATAACACAAATCTGCACTGTTAGGAGATTTTCTTTTGCAATATTCAGCAGTAACATATAGGTGCTGAGAATTTAGATGTTTAAAATTATCCATGATTGGGCATCTGAAAAGTATGTGAAATCAGAGAGCAATGAGGTAAAGGAAGAAGGGTGTTGCCAATAAATAGTACCTAAAATGATGTCACATAAATTGCCAGTGTCGTAGGAATGAAATCAAAGCTACCGGGAACTGGGTAAAGTAGATATCAGGGACTGCAGATCACTATGAAGTTAGAAGTAGATCTTATGGAAATGAGTGAGCAGACTAGAAGGATATGTAATTATGTTCAGAAATGAGCTACTGGGTTTTTTTTTTTTACCTAAAAAGTAGGAAAGATCTGGGTAATGACAAGGACCAAATTATAGCACAATTATTGGTGACTGCTATAGAGTGAAGGTAAAGGAAAATAGAAGTCCTCACATCAAGAAATGTTAGGTGAGGCATCATAATTGCTATCCACTCCCTGTCCTGCCCATTCCTTCAGTCTTACCAATTACCAGCCTGATTTTAATTGCCATCCTTTGCATTACTTTTTTGCCTGAGGGTTTTCTCTATCTTCCAGACCCTGCTTTGCCACCTATAATGTGGGATAAGTGCTGGTCTTAATCCAGGAGGGACCCTCTTCCTCACCCCTTGGATGGGATAATGTTGAGTGTGTGATTTGCCCTGGCTTGCAGAATTTCTCCAGCAGAATTTAGTTTCACTTCATTGGTACCTAGGTTGAAAACACACCCTTTTGTGGTTTCATTCTCTGCCTTCACTAACTTATTACTCTTTCCTCAAATTCTTATCTTAGGATTTTACCTTATTCAGAAGGAGATTTCAATGATGGAAGGTAAAATGTTATATATTTATAGGCATGAGTTGAAAGAAAACAATGTAAACAGCAAATAAGAAGCTAGAAGAGTGGCCCACATAGGTTACTTTTTCTTGTGACACTAACACATGACAAATATCCACTGGAGAATAACAAAGGAAATATGGCTCAGAGAACAAGTCTCCAGTCAATCAACAGATATTAAGTGAATATCTATGATGTGCCAAGAATAGACAGGTGCTGAATATAAAAAATAAATAAGGGACCATACTGTGTTTGCCAACTATTGAGTTAAATATATAATCAGAAAATTATAATGAAGTATGAAAATTATTGAGTAATATATACATAGTGTATTGGCATAAAGAGGAAAGAAAGATCAGAGGAGACCTCACAAAAGAGATGTTAAAGAAAATCAGAGCTGGCTAGAGGTTAAGGCAAGGAAGATACCTTTCCTTATTTAAAAAAAAGTATTTCAATAGGGGAGAAGCTACTATAGTAAAGACCTGAGCTCAGTTATGAACACAGCATAGACCAAGTGGGGATTTATAGTCAACCAGCAATTTGAGGGTCAGTGGATAGAAACTTCTGGTCAGTAATTAAGGGTGATCAGATATCAAGAGTGGGAGAAGCTCGCTAACAGGAAGATTCTTGCTAAAACTGTGTGATGCGGGCCCAATACAGAGAGATTCCAAGGCTGAGATCTAGAGAACTTAGAGGAGTTTGATCGAAGTTGGTCAGGAAGAGATTCTTTGTCAAAGGCGACTTCTGGAACTGAGATGTTAACTAGGCAGCAGATAGGGGTAAAGACAGTTGCTATTTTAGGAAAAGAGCATAAACTATGTCACAGAGTAGAAAAATAGCAGGTATATGTAGGAAATTGTGAGAAATATAGTGCTCTGGGATTTATAAGAAGAAAGAAAAGCATGTTGAAAAGCAAGGCAGAGGGCAAGCCATTCCTTATATGGGGGCTCATGGAGTTTGGAAATCTATTCTGAGGCCATGGGATGCTGTTGAGGAAATTTGAATAAGTGAAAGAATTTGCAAATACCTGTATTTGAGCAGAGAATCATATGTATGTGGGTTTGAGGACTTAATTAATTAATAGGAATAAATTCATAAATAAGAAAAATAGAGATTGGCGGAGAATTTATATTTGATAATGTGATAATATATGGGTGATTTCTTTAGATGTGTTGGCTTATTAAATCATCTCTACAAAAAAAGAATGTAAGGAATTTAATTTAAGAAGGAGCCAGATATGTGAACAGACAAAGCAGGGCACTATAGCCAGAGAGAGCATCTGGTGCAGAGGGCTGTCTGTGCAGGATTCAGTTTGCGTGCCTGAAGAACAGAGGAGATGGTGTGGCTGGGAGGCAGTGGGTACAAAGAAAGTGATAAGAGATTAATTTAAAAACACTAAAAAGCCAGCTCAAGTAGGGTTTTATATGCCAGAGTATGCAGTTTATATTTTATCCTAACTGGGATCTAAGGCAGAATAATGGACCACAGCAACATACACATCCTAATCCCTAACCTGTAATGTGTTATATTACATGGTAAAGGGGAAGCAAAGTTGCTAATTAGCTGATCTCATGATAGGGAGGTCCTGCTGGATTATCTGGGTGTACATCTTTAAAAGTGGATTAGGGTAGCAGAAAGAGAGTCAGTGTAAGATATGACTGTGAAAGAAAGGCACAGAGTGATGCAACGTTGCTGGCTTGTAGTGGAGAAAGGGGCCGTGAGCCAGGAATGTGAGTGTTCTCTAGACACTAAAAAAGGCCAGGAAACGGATCCACCTTAGAGCCTCCAGGGACAAAGCCCAGCAGACACCTCAATTTTACTCCAATAAGATCTGAGTTAGACATCTAACTCAGAATACTAAAATTATAAATTTACATTGTTTTAATCTACTAAATCTGTGCTAATTTGTTAGCACAATAAGCAAAGTAATACAGGAGACATTGGAGATTGGCAAGCAAGGGGACTGAAAAACTGTATATGGGTTTTAAATGCCTGTTGAGATTAATGTTTTGGCAGTGGATTGTGGTAGAACAAAATCAGGGAGGCCATTTTTGAGTTGGCTGTAGTAACAGTGAAAGATAGAAGAGCAGGACAAGAATATTCAGAGTAGAGACAGGAAGAAGTGGGTGGGTTAGGGATACGTTTCAGAATTAGACGGGATAATTTGCTTATGGATTACATTTGGAGAGTGAAATAAAAATAGTTGTCAGGGAAAATGCATACATTCCAGTCTTACACAACGGGGTCAATTGTGATGCTACTTACTGAGCTGGAGAAGACAGTGCAAAGGCGAGTCTGTGAGGTGCATGAGGAGTTCAGAGAATACAGTGCTATTTTACATCTTTGTGGGGTTTTCAAGTAATAGGTTAAATATACAAATCTGAATTTCTGGGAAGAGGTCAAATATGTAGGCTTAAATTTGGGATCCACAAATATAGAGGTGATTTTAAAGCTTTGACTCTAGATTTACTCACCAAGGGAGAATACATAACAAGATAAAAGAAGGAGATGTGGGGCATAGCCACAGGATGTTACAAAAGTTAAGGCAAAAAAGAAGACAAGAAAGTGAGAATCCCAAAAAGGTTAATCAGTGATATAAGAAGAAAACCAAACTTGCATGGGACTACAGAAGCCAAAGGAACAAAGTATTTTCAGAAGAAAGTGGTCTCAAATTCTTCCAAGATATAGATAAAATGAGATAAACTCATTACATTTGGCAGCATGGAGATCATTACGGGTGTGGACAAAATCTCAGTAAAGAGATAGGAATGAGAGCTGAGTCAGACTGAAAGACTGATAGTGTAGACAGTGATTTCATGGGGTAAAGGGAAGCATTAAAAGGGGATACTAATCACAGTGAGGAGTTTTCATTAACAAAATAATTCTCCCATAATACATAAACTGAATATTTTACACATTGATTTCCTACTCCCATCTCATCTTGCAACACAGTCCCTTAACTTGCTTTCCATCACAAGTACATTTATTATTATTCAGTTACCTATTCATTTACTCACTAAGTTCCAGTGAAGGTTTATTGAGCATCTACAAATAGAAGGCAACGAGGTATTATTCTGAGAAAGGTCACATCTTCAGTTTAAATTTGGGTATCACAAGCATAGAGAAGACATTTAACATATTGAACATCTTGATGACATCTGGCATGTAATAATTATAGTTTAGAATTTTCCTATAGATTGCAAATCTTCATACATTAAAAATATTAAGTGTTCAAAACCATTTTCATGAACTATTGATAGCTATTCCTATCACTCTATACCTCATTATGATATATAATTGCAATGTACCAATAAAACTATATACTATATTAAAAAACAAAATTGTCCATAGTCCTTAATATTATTTCCTTTTAATGGTCTGACTTTAAGCCACTTTTTGAAGCATATTTTGTGTTTTCATCTCTCAGTACTCTGTCCTTTCCATGAAAACATTTTTAGTAGCAGCTCCATCCATAGAAATAGTAGCCACAGAAATTTAAAGGCCTTATTTAGTATTTTAAATCTTAAAGAAATATTGTGAAAACCCAACTATCCAGCCAGAAGGCATCTCCTTTTGCTTGGAATGGATCAGTTCTTGCATATGGAATTGTCACATTGCTTACCTTGCTTCGTGGGAAAGAGCATGCTTATTTTTCATTGTGCTTTTGAAAGTATCTTTCCATAGTGCTTAAACTAAGTAACTCTTAGTAAATATATGTTGAATATATATGCTATAGTGCTACTTGGAATAATGAGGGGAAAGCAACACAATACCAAGCTTTCGACATGCTGAAATTATTGATTCAGCACGTAATCTAGCTGCTGTATTTACTAGTGGCTACATACAAACAAATCCCTCCAAATCTAACTTAATAAAACCAGATCCTACAAATTCTCCAAGGCATTTATTATTGATGTGTTATTCAGTGAGTGCTATCTGCTTCTCTTTGGTATTTAGTTGGTAGAAGAAATAGAATGAATTCAGATAGGCCATTCAAACCTTCTTTTAACCTCATTATAGTGAAATGACATTGCAGGTACTAGTGCTGAGCTTAAATTTTGAGAATTTATGTTAAATAAATGAATGCTTCATCAGCACTGTCTTTTATCAGTAATTGATCATTTTAGGCATTGAAATGTGAAAATTACTCTTAAAAGTTAGGTAAAAAAATAGCTTCTAAAAAAAGGGATGATTTAGATAGAAATAATTCCGAGTTTCATTTTGGAGAAAATTGTAAAAGATCAGACTTTTCCCACAGGAGTTATAGTACTTCCAGGTTTGAGTTTAAGTTATAAATATCTCAGAAACTGCCTCACTCCTGGTGTTTCAATTTATTCCCAGTTGTGTCTCTTACTGAAACAAAGACGCATGGCTCTGCCTGTATAGAGTGGTGAGAACAGTTCTCCAAGTCTTTGAAAAGGTTACCTCTAGTTAAAATTTGGATATGGCCTTTAGGTGAGCTAAACTAGTTTTTCAATAATTATAAAAATGATTCAATGTTACCCTTGCCCTGTGTATGTATGCCTTATATTTTATCCAAAACTGATATTAAAGCTTCAAGGTTTTTAGGGGGTAGGGGTTGGGGGGGAAATTCATCTAAATGTACAAAAAATGTTATTAAGACAAATGGCAGTTTTTCCATTTTAACATCTTTCAAAGCTTCCAAATCACCATTTGTGATATTTTATTAAAATAAAATTTTCTTTGCTTTCTGCACCATTATGTGGAACCCTAATAAGCTGTTATTCTACATTCTTAAATCCTTAAGCTATAGAGTCTATATTAAATTGTGTTGCATATTGTATTCTAAATTAACAGAATCAAGGAACCAAACAAGAGAGTGGCAAAAACCAAGTTAAATAACGAAAGTCACAGAAGAAAAGGAGGGAAATTAACTTGAAATCCATATAGAATTTCCGGATACTCTTTGAAAGAAGAATCAATTCATTACAGAGAAGAAGCATTTCATGGCAACGAGGCAATATGTTTTCAGTCTGAACCCCACAGGCGTTGTCTCTGAGCTTCATGGTGGTAAATAAAATAGAACCACCAAAGGAAAACTCATCTGTTTTATGAGCAGGTTAATAGACAGGGTTAGCCAGTTGTCAGAGAAATAAGACAGCTTTATTTTATTGTTTAAGCATCAGGAAATATACTTTAAATATACCTTGTCAACCTCCTTATTGTGTAACTATTAATTTTATCATTTCTTTCATTTATAAAGCAGAAAATATTTTTTTCTTCATCAAGTTTCCTCAAATTACAATAGATAACTTCAAATGTAAATGATCAACAATTATATATCTTAGAACAAGAAGTAGAAATTAAGCTTTTTGCTTTCTTTGGAGTCTAGCCTGGCAGGTATCAGAACTTGTCAGCTGTGTCTACTCTGCCTGGATTATACAGCAATGAGCAGGTGGGCCATTACCAACACACACGAAGAACAATTTAGGAACCCAAGGTTTCATGGAAGAAGTTAATTGGGATGACTCAAAAACACAGCGCAAGCTATGTCACCTAAAGAGAAATTGTAAGTCCCTAATCCACAGTTTGATCCACTTTTGCTTCTGGTGCCTTCTGCTAGTTTAGAGTCATATGTGGTCCAACACCAATGAACCCTGAAAATATAATGCCAAGTGAAAAAAATATGATCACAAAAGAGCACATATGTAGTGTATGATTCCATTTATGTGACCTGCCCAAACAGGCAAACCCAGAGACAGAAATTAGATTTATAGTTGCCAATGAGGAATGGAGAATAGCTGCTAATGAGTATGGGATTTCTTTGGGGGGAATGAAAATGTTCTGAAATTAGATAGTGGTGGTGGATGCACAACTCTATGGATATACTAAAACCAAACAAAAAATGAATTGTACCTTTAATTGGGTGAATGTTGTCATATGTAAATTGTATCTCAATAAAGCTGTTATAAAATCAGGGCAGCAAATTTTGGGTATGCAAGCAGTGATTTTAATTTTGTCTTTAGGCAACTAAACTATCCACATTCAATCCTACTCTTTATTTTTTAAAATTGCCTTCTATACAGTGTTTTACAGAATACATAGCACTTTTATATACATTAGTTTCTTAAACCCGCATTAACTCTGTTACTGAAATCATTAGTCTCACTTTGAGGAAGATTTTAAGGCTTAGAGTAATTGAATGACTTGTCTGTCCATTGTTAACTGAGGTAGTGAGCTACATACATATTTTTGTGGTACTGGGGATTGAGCTCAGGGGCATAATACCTCTGAGCTACACCCCAACCCATTTATTTATTTGTTTGTTTACTACCTTACTTAATTTTGAAACAGAGTCTCGCTAAGTTACCACATGCTAATCCCAAACTTAAGATCCTCCTGTCTCAGCCTCCCAAGTACTGGGACACATCCATATTTAGAACCTTTCTAAGTTAAAGCCTCATGGTCTTTGCTGACATCACAAGTAACTGCTAAAAATGTACTGAGAGAAGCACACAAATGAATAGGAATGAGATGAGAAAAGTCAGGATTCTATAACTGCAATCTCAAAAGAAAAATGTGAATAGAGCCAAATGGAAAGTTGGTTGCAAATTGTTTGATTTCTATGTTCCCAGCACCAATGTAAAAAGAAACGAGTGTACTGAGTATGGGACCAAAATGAGACAGAGGATGCTGTTGCATTGAATCATTAAAATAGAATTAATTCAGTAAAATTCAAAAGTAAAAATTGGGAAATACATCAGAAGAGCTAGAGCTTTCTAGGAAAGTTATTATTATTAGTGATATGAAATAAATTATTTTCATCATCAAATATCTTTATATTTCTTTGTAAGGACCATTTTACTAGTTCTGGAACATATGGGATATATACACAATGGGATTTTTTTTGTGTGGGTGGTACTGGGAATTGAACCCAGACGCATTCTACCTCCGAGCTACACCCCCAGAACGATTTTATTTCTTCTTTGGAAACAGGGTCTCACTAGGTTGCTAAAAGCCTCACTAAGTTGCTGAGGTTGTCCTCAAACCTGCAATCCTCCTATCTCAGCCTCCCAAGTACTAGGATTACAAGCATGCACCACCATGCTGGCTCCACAATGGAATTCTACTTAGCCATAAAGAACAAAATCATGTCATTTGTAGGAAAATGGATGGAGCTGGAGAATATTATGCTGAGTGAGATTAGTCAGTAACAAAATGTGAAAGATTGGATGTTTTCCCTCATATGTGGAAGCTAAGGAGAAATTGGGATACAGGAAGGACTCTAGACAAAGGAGGAGAAACCCTAGTGGAGTGATGGAGGGGGCCTAAAGGAGGGAAGCGGGAGCGGGGAGGGAGACTTGATGAAGAAAACACTTCAATGGACATGATGTACATACACAAATTTCTCAATGCCAATGTAATGGCATGCACGGAGAGCGTGAGGAGCAGGGTGGGTGTTGGGGGAGGCGCACCGAGTGCTGTGTGCATGTATGTCTCTGTCACTGAACTTCATCATGATGTATATTTACAATGCACCAATAGTAAAAAAAAAAAAAAAAAAAAAAAAAAAAAAAAAAAAAAAAAAAAAAAAGAGTGAAGAATGTTATTTCTGCAGACGGGAAGTGAAAGACTGCTATACTTCCGTTATTTTGCCATGCCTTGCCTGCTTTATCTCTGCTGTATTAGACCTTGGAGCCTTCATACCCCAGCTTGTTTACCCATAAAATGAAGGAGGTCTTCTCACTCACATTAAACCAAGAGGCGCAAAAGAGACAAAGAGTTTTAGATTCAGCTACCAACATTTTTAGGTTCAATTTGTTCTTACAAATTAGATTATCCTATCCTTGCTAACTTGAAGTGTTTTTATGCTTTATTTTTTATACTTTTATTGGTGCATTATAGTCTCATCATAATGTGAGTAGTGAGTAGCGATATATAGGCAGAGAGCACTTGGTGAACTTTCCCCTGGCTCCCTCCCCTACAGTTGCTTTTGCACTCATAATTTTGGGTTTATCTCACTCCTTGTCCAAATAATTTTAATTGATCCTTTAATAAAATGAAATTTTAAAATCTGTGCTTTACCAATTATTTTGGAAATACTAGTTTGTTTTATTTTTTAAGCCTGTGTTATGAATTAGACTTCTCTCTCCCCCCACCTTTTCTCGTCCCTCTTCTCCCTTTTCATTTTTTCCATTTCTTTGGTTATTTCTTGAAAAATTTTAAGCAATGAAATATGCTTTCTGAAGCCTTTCTAAATGGTTGTCATTTTAACAGTTGCCAGAGACGAAGGCAGGCTGCTCTGTTCCAGTCCCTACAATGAAAAGAAGGATTTATACTATTCACATTATTTTTCTGACAGGAATTTTAACAATTTAAAGCCAAATGGCTTAGCTTTTCTGTTTTCTATTCATTAAAAATCAATGCCATATTTCCTATTCTTGGCTTTCTCTACCCTTTCCCAAATACTTATTATTCTGGGATTTAAATATCCGGAGTGCATTGAGATCCCAGTGGATTAGAAGAAATTTTGAGCTATAAAAAGAAGACACTCTCACAGCCCCATGGCAGAAGGCTTGGAGGGTGGTCCTAGATTTCCTCCGATGGAGACCAAGTCCTTCTCAGAAGCTTGACTATACTGACCATCCCTGGCTACAAAATGCTCACCTGTGGTCTTATGAAATCAATGTGTCCCGTGGGAGACGCAGAGACTCCTTACTGAATAACAGCCCACCTATTGCTTCATATATGACCTGATTAAACTTTGTGATTTTGCTTGGTCCTTTGCCTCTGCAATAACTCCACACTCAATTATATTTTCAAGTAACTTGTAAAACCAGTCTTGTATTGAAACATGTAAAAGGGAACTGGAGAAAAGGACTGGTGAAGACATGAAAGAAACAGATTCAAGAAAGGAAATCCTTTGGAAGAAGGTAGACTGAAAACCAAAACATTTTCCTCCCCACCTCTAGTCTTTCAAATGTGTTATTGTCTTAATGGGCTCCGTGTGTAAAGAATGTTCTAGCAGAGGAGCTCATAGTTGGAAATGAAGTGCCTGGATACAATAACCATTTTTAAAAAAAGCAAGAATAGTGCAGTGAAGGGACAACACAAAATGCTAAAGTGAACCAGTAAGTATAGCTGAGCAAAAATGAATAATTTTTTTTTTTTTTTGCAGTACTGGGGATTGAACCCAGGGGCGTTCTACCTCTGCGCTACGCCCCCGGCCCT
>PVJS01026723.1:0-26788 GCA_004027185.1 Glis glis
TCCATTTTCTTGCAAATGCTGTTATTTTGTTCTTCTTTATTGCTGAGTAGAATTCCATTGTGTGTATTTCCCATAATTTTGTAATCCATTCATCTGTTGATGGACATCTAGGTTGGTTCCATAATTTGGCCACTGTGAATTGTGCTGCTATGAACATGGGTATGCAGATATTACTGTTGTTTTCTAGTTTCAATCCCTTTGGTATGATACCCAGTAGTGGAATAGCCGGATCATATGGTGGATCCATTCCCAGTTTTCTGAGGAATCTCCACACTGATCTCCACAGTGGTTGAACTAGTTTGCAATCCCACCAACAGTGTAGAAGAGTCACAATTTCCCCACATCCTCACCAACATTTGTTGTTGTTTGACTTCTTAATGCTTGCCATTCTAATTGGGGTCAGATGAAATCTTAGAGTAGTTTTGATTTTCATCTCCCTTATTGCTAATGATATTGAACATTTTTTCATGTATCTATTGGTTATTTGTATCTCTTCTTTCGTGAAGTGTCTATTCATTTCAGTTGCCCACTTCTTGATCGGATTGTTTTTTTCTTAGTGTAAAGTCTTTTAAGTTCTTTGTATATCCTAGATATTAGATTTTTTGAAAGAGCACCTCATGTACTCTAGGCAACCTGGTGACAAAGGCACATGATTTGACAAACTGAGCACTGGATAACTTCAGTCCCCACACTCTCAGGTAGGGGTTTAGAGCTGTGACAAATACAACTGTATGTGAGTACCATATACATGATGTGAAATGTATTATATCAACCTATAATCGAAACTAAAATGTACTCAGTGTTTGAAAGTCAAATAATAACTTGAATTACACTAAAAGAAAAATTCTTAGTTCTTCTAGTGAGTTTAATTGTTCTGAGTGTTTTATCCATCTTATCCCCAAGTATAGTTCAGAATAAAGTTTTTTATTATATCCTGACAAATTCTATATACCCATGTGTTATAGTTAGATATATAATGACCACAAAGAGCTCATAAATTGGCATTTGGAGTTGATGTAATTGAGTCATGAGAGTTGTAATCTCATGGTGATAATCTAGGCTGGTGGGGTATGGTTAGAGAATGTAGGTCACTGGGAGTTTGACCTTGGAGATTGTGCTTGTATCTTGGAATCCCCTTGCTTGCTTGCTCTCTCTTGCTTCCGGCATCTGTGATGTGAAAGTGAAGCCTTGTGCTCTCCCTCTCTCTGCTTCCTGCCACCATGCCCTGAGACCCAAAGTCCCCTGCCTCACAAGGACTGAACCTGAACCCAAAAATCTCCAAGGAAAGCCATGAGTAAATAAGTCTCCTTCCTCTAAGTTACGTGGTCAGGCCTTTGGATTATAGCAGTGAGAATGCTGGCTGAGCTGCCTACTTAGTTGTGCTTCTTGCATCTGCTTTATAATGGGATTCAACTTTGCTTTTACCAACTTCTCCTTTGTAATTATTAAAGCAAATAAAGTAAAATTCCAATTTAAATATCAATCTATAATACCTCTTCATTAATTTAAAAACATTGAGTATGAGAAATCATAGGCATTGGAATAGTAAAAACTTGTCTGAATCCCAAGGTGGAGAAGTATAACTATAGGACTTAGGCAACTGTAATTATAAGAATCAAAACATTGGCTCCATTTATCTGTTAAACAATTTTTTTTTATTTGCTCAGCCCTTTTTTTTAAAGTGATACATGGAATATATGTGAAGGGCACAGGGCAGGAGATGAGGTTAGAATGCCATTTTTATTTATTTATCTTTTGTGGTACTGGGGATTTAACCCAGGGGTATTCTACCTCTGAGCTATATCCCCAACCCTGTTTTATTTTGAAACAGCGTCTTGCTAGGTTGCTGAGGCTGGCTGTGAATCTGTGATCGTCCTGTCTCTGCCTCCCAAGTACTGGGATTACAGGTGTGTACCACCATAGAGCATCAGTTTAAAATGAGGTCTAGTGCCGTGACTTTTGTAATTAGGTCACAAATGTAGCAGAGCTTCCATTCACTTTTCTCTTTTGTTAGATTTCTACCTTTAGAATCTAGTGCCACATGGTGTGGAGGCTTCAGTCATATTAAAAAGAAACTATGTGCAGGTGTTCTTACTGAGAGCCAGAACTTTATTTTATTGATGGAATTTCACAACAATCCTCATGATATACAAGTCAAATTTCTTTATATCCATCCCATTTCCACCTGGATTAATTTGGAGGATACCAATGCATTCTTAAAGAACAAAGCATAAAGAGCATGCTGACAGTTTCTATGAAATTGTGCTTTAGAATATGAAGGTTTGAGCCAGGCATGGTGGCACATGCTTGTAATCCCAGTGACTTGGGAGACTGAGACAGGAGGATGGAAGGTTTGTGGCCAGCCTCAGCTACTTAGTAAGGCCCTTTGTAACTTAGTGAGACCCTGTTTCAAAAGAAAGAATAAAAAATAGGGCTGGGGTTGTATGTTGGAGGTAGAATGCCTCTTGGTTTTATCCCCAGTACTGCAAAAAAAAAAGAAGGTTTGGAGATCAGAGTATATTTTGCATAAAAAATCCACTTTCTAGTGAATAAGTGTGAGATAGAGAAATGATATCGTTTCTTATAATGCTATATTTTATAATCCCCAAATACAAAAAAGAACTCAAAGATCCCCCAAATCAACTAATCATTTGTCACTAGAGCAAAGAAGTTAAAATATAAGCAGACTCTCTCTGATATGTGACTACAGACAAATTTTTATTATTCGATTCATATTTTAATCCTCACTTATTTTTAGTTCATAATAACTCCTATTATTTATCTAACCATAGTCTCAACTGTTCTCTAGGTATTTATCATTTCCCACTTACTTCTTTGTATAGAGATTATTTGGGAAGATCAGGTTTGCTTCCTTTCTCTTATTATAGACACTAAGGTCTCCTGGATGGATGTATGACAAAGCTGCCATTTTGGCTGAAAGTAAAGATTCCAGACTCCATTCCATGTTCTATTCTGCTTTTTAATTTTGGTTTTAATATATTTTCTAATTGAAGCCTCATTTGGAACCAAGCTAATCTGTGAGCTACATGTTATCTGCAACCGTCTCATGAATATGTACTGCTTAAGTTTATATTATTAGGTTATGAGATGATATTCAATTATTCTAGAGATAATATAATCTGGTAGGCACAATGAAAACCCAGTGGTTAATATGAGTGAAATGTGAATAAAATTAATAAATCAAATAAATAGAAATAATTTTATATGGATCACTTACTCCAAAAGGAGAAATAGGTCATATAGTATTATGAAAACTTATCTTCAATTTAATAAGTTAACTATCTTTAAGTAATAATTTTATTTCCTTGATCATTTCCTAAGCTAATGTAGTACTTTATTCTTTCAGTAACCCCATGAAAAAGCTAGAAATATATCCCAAAACAGAACAACTTAACAAATGATAGAGGAGACATTTCATATCTGGAATGAATTGCTGAATTATTTTCTAAGTCACAAATCATTTGGAAGAAAAAAGAAGGTAAATAGATGTCTACATTACAATATTAGAGATATATGACCTATATCTAATACATATTGGTGGTCCCTATATATTTTTTCCAATTGCATTAAGGATTTATTGTAAAATGAAGCTATATGTTTACTAAAAATTTAAATTGATTTTTATATACTTTTATTGGTGAATTTTAATTATACATCATAATGAGTTTCAAAGTGATAGGAACATACATTACACAGTACTTGGTGTGTTTAACCTGGATCCCATGCTGTTTCTTCCTCTCTCCATGCATGTTATTGAAATTGGTGTTGATAACTTCATATATGTACATGGCATTATTTGAACTGTTGATATTTAAATAACATTGAAAATAAATGGCTTCTTAAATTATTACAACAAAGGTTGAAATTTCAAGGAAATGAACAAATGATGTACCTACACTAAAAATATTTTAGTCTGGGAATGCCAGCACATGCCTAAAATACCAGTACTTAAAAGGTTGAGACAGGAAGATCACAGGTTGGAAGCCAGCCTCAGTAACTTAACAATGCCCTTAGCAACTGAGCAACACTGTTTCAAACTAAAAATATAAAACAAAGCTGGGAGTGTAGCATGGAGGTTGAATGTCTCTAGGTTCAATCTTAATACCACAAAAAATTTTAATGTAAATATATCAAATACCAGCAAAAACATCAAGAAACGAATGTGCAATTACATATGTATTTGATATGCACATACAAAAATCAGTTGGGTTTCTGTAAGGAAACAAATGATACACACAAATATGATAATTGAAAAAATTAATAAAATAATTTCTTACAAATGTGTGAGCAGAGTTAACAAGGACATTGAGTTGAGAAACAATAAGTTGGAAGTCATTACCTCTACTGACCTGTAGATGCAAGTAGAGTCTCTGGTTAGACCAGTAGCTGTAGGAAAGGATTGTCTAAGAGGAGCTGTGGCCTAAGGTGGAGATAATTGGAAGCCCATCAGGGATAATTACCTCTCCTGATTTATTAGAATCCCCTTCGCCTTGGAATTCCTCCTGTCCCAAAGCAACTAGAAGCCAGAGGATAAGATAAACCAGTTTATATAGTCCAGAAAATCAGCATGCTGGGACACAAGGCAAGATGGAGTATGGACTTGTGAAAGGTGGAGAATATTACAGTGTGGTACAATCTTTTGCATTCAATTGGATAAAAAATATTTGTCTGAACTCAGGGTACATACAAGTCCCATCAGTTATTGGATAGTCAAAACAGGATGTCAATTTTGTCATACCATCACCTAAGACCTTAACCGGTAACCATTAACAGTGCTTCTAATGCCATGTAATGGAGGTAGAAAAAACAATTATTTAAATCATAGCTACTACAGGCTTATTATGTGCACAGTCCTTAGGTCTGGATTGATAATTCATTCTTTTCTTTCTTTCTTTCTTTCTTTCTTTCTTTCTCTCTCTCTCTCTCTCTCTTTCTTTCTTTCTTTCTTTATTTCTTCTTTCTTTCTCAAACCACTCCAATTTCCTTCACTCTGTTTCAGGATCTTGACTGGGTGAAGATTATTATTTGATAGGCATGACCCAAATGTTTATTTTCATGTAATCTGGGTACTTGATGGTCATTTGAATAAAGGAGTAATAAGAAGTATTGCAATATATTCCCTTAGTTCAGCATATTTATCTTATATTCCTTCAATTGGTTTGGGGTAATCTAATCACCCTGTTCAACATAGCCACAAATTACTAATCATTTGCTTCAGCAGCATTAAGAAACTACAATGGATGAGATATAGCTTCAGCTTCTAACATAACCAAAATTTGATTGTATTCCCTAATGAAATTGTTCTTTTCCTGAACATTAAAATCCAAATCTACTGAGTCAAGAGTTGTTGCAAGTATAGGAAGTAGAAATCCCCAAAATGGGCTACTAAGTGAAACAGTGAGAGGGGGCATTTCTATCTCACCTCTGTGTTCTCAAAAACATATATTCTAATGTTGGGAGAGACTATACCGAATTATGACTGCTAGATTAAGAAAATAGCATAACTTAAAAAACAGTGCCCTAGTCTCATAATATATTATCCCCCCACTGGCACAATAGCAAAGTCTTTAGCAGGCCACTTTCTTTTTCTTTGAAGCTATCTGCCTGGGGTTATACTTCCACTTGGGTATTTTTGTGAGAAGGAGTCTACTGCCATACTTTATTATAATGTAAGTTTATTTATTTTCACCAGAAATAATGTCATGTGGAGATGAATAAGTCATTCTGAAAGCCCAGTGTGTGATAAGCTAGGAAGGGAAATCCATATTTGGAATATGCATCTGTTCCTTAGGAGAGGAAAAATTGTTGCCTCTGTATAATGAGAAATATTCAACTTTCCATCAGATGGTGGCTTAGTCTCAGCAGGAAACACAACAGTGGCTTGTTGAGGACACATCCTTTGGCTCTGCTATTGGCAGGATGGGTACTCAGTAGTGGTTGCAGCGGATCAACCCTTGGCATGGGAAATTCATGGTGTTGGGTCTGTTGTGTACATTGGGAAATAACAGTGTTTGTAAAAAGTGATGGACAGACATCCAGAAAATGGGCCATTAATTTCACCTGATTGTTAAGAGGCTCTTTCTAGTGAATGAGGATCATTACCTGATGGAGTGACTAAAAGGTTTATTTTTCCATAGTCTGAGCAGGCATATATTTAGATAGAGATATTTTCTCAGTCAGTGTTCTCACTGCTATAATTCAAAATGGCTGACCACACAGAGCTTTTTGGAGATTCTGTGTTCAATACATTTGACGCCAGGGTCTGAAGCCCAGGTCATAGCAGCAGGAAGTGGAGAGAGAGAGTGCTAGGTTTCACTCTCACTGAGGCCAGAAGCAGAGAGCGAGCAGGAGGAAGAGGAAGGATATATAATCCCCAAGGGCACACCCTCATGAACCCCTCCATAGCAATCAAACCCCACTTCTGACATTGCTACTTTGTTTCCATGAGGGCTGGGGGACATTCTAAATCCAAACCATTATACACCTCCCCTTGCTTCCTAGACCTCACAGCCATATCACAATGCATAATGCATTTAATCCATCTTTAAAAGTTTCCATAGTCTTAACAGTTACAGCATCCCTCAAAAGTCCAAAGTCTCCTCTGAGATTCAAGGCAAACTCTTGGTTCTGAGCCCCTGTAAAATAAAAAAGCAAGTTACATACATCCAATGTACAATGGCACAGCATAAATATTTGCATTCCAGAAGGAAGAAATAGGGCCATAGAAAGAAGTAATGGAACCAAAACATTATTGAAATCCAGCAGGGCAAGCACATGATCCTGCAGCTCCACTTCTGGCATCCAGGGCACATGGTGGTGAGATGCAGTCTCCAAGGAGCCTTGGCAGCCCTGCCCCTTCAGCCTGGTTGATTGCATATTAGGGTACTGGCTCTTCTAGCTTGTATCCATGGCTCAAAGCTTGCAGCCTTTCCTTGTGGTCATTTCACAGTTTCTGGCATTTCTAAAGCTCAGGGATTTTCCTTGCAGCCTTAGCTTCACCCTCATAGCTTCACAAATTGTCCCATTTCAGTCCATTTTCAAGGTTTTCAACTCTGTCACACATTGAATGGCTTCCCAGGCCTTCCTTTGAAATCTGGAGGGAAGCCTCCATAGCCCCTTTTTTTTTCCAGCAAAGCCAGCAATACATGAGTACTGACATCAACCATTAGCAAGAAAGATGGGCACACTCTTTTTAAATCACAGCTGCAGGGACATGCCTCCATATGGGCCACAGCTAGGCCCATGTCCATCTGCACAACCACTAGCCTGGCCTTCATCATGGTAATTTCTGACCCCATCTCCATCATGACCACTGCTGGTACTGCACTGTCATGGCCATCACTTCCTCTTTCCTTTCAATCATCTTATTTTCTTCATTTCACCATCTTATTTTCCTCCTTTTACCATCTCTCTGGGCCCTAATTTTACAAATGCCTTTTTGGCCAAACTGAAAATCTATAAAGTCTCTATGCTTTATTCTCCACTCCCAAAATTCACTGTACAATCTGCTGAATGAAGACAACAATATCCATAATGCAATTTTGATAGTTGCTGTTTTGAGATATCCTCTGCCAGTTTAATCAGCCTGACATGTTTAAATTCAGCCTCATGCCAAGTTTTAGGACAGGGGCAAAATGCCAGTAAGTTCTTTGTCAGAATATAAATGTAACACGTGTGGTGTTGTGGATGGTATTGAGGATTGAAGAGATTAAAAGTCTCTCACATGAATGACACAGAGTCAGAGTTAGAGAAGTAGGGTGGCTGGAGAAGAGACAGAGATCTCCTGCTCTCCTCTCACAAAGTAGTTCCAAATAATCACAAAACACATGGTCAGACTTAGATACAACAGTGACTAGACTTCTCTGATATTAATTTCTGTCTTGCTCAACATTCTCACTGATATAATCCAAAACAACTGACCACAACTTAGGGTAAGGAAAATTTATTTGCTCATGGATTTTTAGAGATTCTGGATCCAATCCCTGTGAGGACAGGGTCTGAGGCTCAGGGCATGGAGGCAGGAGGAGGAGAGAGAGAGTGCTAGGGTCTGTTCTCACCTCATGGAAGCTGGGAACAGAGAGAGAGAGAAGGAAGAGGAGGAAGGACATATAATCCCCAAAGCTACACCCCCAGGGGCCCCGCCATAGCAACCAAGCCCTGCTTCCAAATAGCCACCTTGTTTCTGTGAGGGCTAGAGTGACATTCTAAATTCAAACCATTGTGGATATCAACATATTCTGTGCACACTCTAATACTCTATCCTTTTCCTCCTCCCTTCAAACTTCTGGTTCTATATCTACCAATGTTCTTTTCCTGTCCCAAGCATGTACTAACCAATGTTCTGACTCCTGCAATTATTTATTGCATAGTAACCTGTGGGAGTGGCTGTAATTATGTAAATCTACTTCTGACTGACATCATTGCACCAACAGACCATCTAGGAACCAGGACTCTGCTTATTCCTCCTCTGTTAACTGATCATAGGGGACTTCTATGGCTATAAATGTTGGTGGATGAAGAGGCAACAAAGCACTAGGAAACAGTACCCCAGAATATGAGCCCTTCCATGCAGCATTCTAGTGCTTTCCATATTTGTTCATGCTTAGTCTTTTATTACCATTTTTATTTCATAATGTAATGCTGCTGTAGATATCTAACTCTAGAATGATGGGTCATAATTATATGGGTCATTGTAGACAATGTGGGACACATAATCACTTGCTGTTCCAGAGGCAGCATTTAGTCACTATCAGAACCTCATAGCTTTTCAAGTAGAGGAAATTGTTTTGCATAGGCGGGCATGACCTAACTCTAAAATTTGTGTTGTGATTCTCCTATTGTTGTTTCCCAAAGACTTTATATAACAGCCTTCCAAAGACAATTTGAGTAACATTTGATCACTTGGTTATAAGACCTGAAGTTCAGGATACCTTGTGTCTGAACTTTGGAACTCCCAGAGAATAATTTATACTTCAGATATTATTTAAAATGGGCAGCCTAAGAGGGCATGGTGGCGCACACTTGTAATCCCAGTACTTTGGGAGGCGGAGACCGGAGGATCCGGGTTCGCGGCCAGCCTCATCTCTCTCTCTCTTTCTCTCTCCCTGTCTCTCTCTCTCTCTCTACTTAGTGAGGCCCTCCGCAACTTTGTGAGACCCGGTTTCAAAATAAAGTATAAAAAATAGGGCCAGGGGTGTAGCGCAGAGGTAGAACGCCCCTGGGTTCAATCCCTGGTACCGCAAAAAAATAAATAAATAAAATAAAATAAAATGGGCAGCCTGATAAATGAGCCTGAGCATTACACTCTAATGTAGCCATCACTGCTTTCAAAATCTAAAGAGATTCAACAAACACTGTGTCTCTTCTTAGTTGTGGGTTGTGGAATGTGGAATAATTCTTTTGTTTACAGGGCATATTTAGACATGGTCCCAGGCCCCTAAACTTCTATAATTTTCACTGATATAGTAGCCACGTAGCATAATGTGATCAATATAATAAACTTGCATGACATTCCATCATAACTCATGATGATAAAGATCTCTGGTCCATGTATTAAGCCAAAATATAGGTGGTAAAATATTGAAGATACATTGATGTCTTTACCACATGAATGAAAACTAAGAATATCTTTGTTGATAAGAATTGGTATGAAAGCATTTTTTTTTTAGGATAGAATCAGCAAGCTTATTTTGCTAAGGACTAGACAAACATTTCAGACTTTGAGGACTATATACAATCCACATAGCCTAGTCTTTTGCTTGCTTTTATAGTACACATTAAATGTATGAGAGAGATTCTTAGTTCTTGTACCATACTAATTCAGTCTATAAGCTGTAGTTTGCCAGTTCGTATTATAGGTCAGTAGTTGCAATTGGCATTGCCATGTAAGTTTTCCATTATACACCGTCACTTCCCAAGAGCCATCTAGCCATCTAGACAACAGGAGAGTTCTATGGCGATTTGATGATGTGCTGCTTCAGCCACCCTCCTGAATCTTCAAGTTTGCAAGATGCTACTAGTCTCAGAAAATTCTAACAAATAAGTGCCTTAAATTTTTTCATTAACAAGTATGATTTCAATTTAGATTGCTTAAACTCTTTCACCCTTTCCTTAATAATGACAGACACCTGCTAGGCATGGTAGCTTATGCTTGTAATCCCAGTACTTGGGAGGCTGAGACAGGAGGATTGCAGGTGCAAGGCCAGCCTCAGCAACTTAATGAGATCCTGTTTAAAAATAAAAAGGGCTGTTGGTATAGCTCAGAAGTAGAATGCCTCTGGGTTCAATTACCAGTACCAACAACAATACTACTACTACTATTACTGCTACTACCACTACTAATTATAATGACAGAAACCTGAATTTTTAGTATATAAAAATATTATTTATTCTAGACATATTTTATTATATTTAGCTTTGGTATGGAGGTTAAATGTCTGTTATACTAATCTATTAGAAAATATCACTAAAGTATAAACTAATTTAATTTAATAGAACTATATTACTAGGTATTTTTCTATGTTGTCATTGGGGTGTGAATTATCAACATGATGATTAATCTACTAGCTTATTCATGGAGGAGAGATAAAGTCAAAGTAGTTATTTTGCATTATAAAACTAAAAAAGGTCTTTTGCAGTTTAACTTTTGACTGGTTGTATGAGTAAATAGGCATAGCTTGGTATTTATAATGGTTTTACACTCTTCTAAAAGACTTTAAAATCTTCTAATAGCCTAGAGTACATATGAGATATTATTTTCCCTGAACACTCACAAAAGATTTTCATTAATGCTCTGGGTCTGAATGGATGCCTTACCTGAAACTCAACTGTTTTTACTAGAGTGTACCTATTCTAATACAATATTGATGATTGACATAATTGACAAGTAAATAAAGTGTACCATGTAATTTTGGAAGTTGTTACATTTATTCTCTCCAACCAATGACTAAAAGAACTCTTCTGAAAGTAACCCAGCTGCTAAAAAAAACTTTGTGTAGCAGGATCAGTTCATTGAGGAACATATAGACAAAAACAAAAGCAAAAATGACAAAGAACTTGTCTAGGACTGGTTCATAATTCGTAGATTTAGGATATCATCTTTTTATTCAAATGGGCAAATTTTCTCAGTTGCTGTTTTGACTTAAACTGTGAATAATGCAATCTGTTTATAATCTTCATCTAACATTTTTTTTATGAACTTCATCTACTCTAGTAGATGCTTTGATTCACATGGAGCTTTGGTGCTTCAAGAGGTGAAAACATGCACAAGAGAAATTGCTGTCCATTTGTAAATTACCACATAGACCCATAGCCTCTTTTGAGTTGGAGTAAAATATTTGTATTTTCTTCCTCTTAAAAAATATCACTAAGTTTTTTTTTCTATCTTTAGAATCTCTATCCTTATAGCACAACTCAGAATTTTTCTTTTTGTTTTCCCTGACCTATGTAAAGTTCTATAAAGTAGGTCAGCTATGTGATTTAGTTTACCCTTGGCAATAGTGTTGATGGGACAAAGATTTGTGATTGAAATTTTTATAATGGAAAAATGCTGTTTTTGAAAACTTCTTGGTGCTGAAATGTAGTGGCACCAATAAAACCTATAGACAAATGGTTTTCTTGTGACAAAACTTCTAAATGCAAAATGTACAGCTTTAATGGTGCTGAATAAACTATATAGCCTTAGCTAAATTAAGAAAACATTTAATTTTTTGACAGAAGTCAATGGAACTATAATTTCATTATTAGTAAGGATTGTATAATATTCACATAATATTAAATGATTTGAGAGCAAAGTGTGATATTAGTAATTATGCCAGAATAATGGGTATATATAGAACCATAAAAATGACATCATTCTGTACATATTATTTTAACTTGTTTTATCGCATCTTAGTATATTGGAAATATCATTTAATTCAATGAAAATTCTTTTTTAAAAAATTTTACTGGAGGATAAACTCAGAGGCATCCTATTTTATTTAAAATAGGGCAACTCCTGCCCTATTTTATTTCTTATTTTAAAACAGGGTATCACTAAGTTTCTGAGGGATCTTGCTGAGTTTCTAAGACTGGCCTCTGGCCTGGAACCTGTCATCATTTTGGCTCAGCCTCCTATGTATTGGGATTACAGGCATGTGCCATCATGCTTGGCTGATTTGCTCCATTTTTTAAATGTTTTTGATTTTTTAATTTTTTTGTAGTGCAATAGTCTCTTTAAAGTTTATCTTGCTTGCATAGGCAATTTAACCACAGCCCTAGTTAGTTGGTTTAATCAGAAAATAATTTTGAGACAGTTAACTGTGTAATTCTTCCTTAAAGGTCATACCACTGAGAGTAAAACAAGATAGTTATAGTGCACTTTATCTAAACTAATTTTCATCAATATAATTTTATCACTATATTTCTGCCATTCTTAAATATACTGCACAATTCACCAATTCTCAAGTTTTGTTTATATAAGAAGTAAAAAATGTGTTTGGTACTATTTTACTACCAAAAATATCTATATAAATAGATGTTTCTACTCTTCTTTAGTTGAAGCTATTATTTCTTCTAAAACTATCCCTTATATAACCACCATTTTATATAAATTCACAAGACTTAGGGGTTACAAAAAATTAATAATAAAGAAAATGCACACACACATACAAGCATTTCTACTGAGTTTCTTCTAGTTAACCATTTTCCAGAAATGTTCCTCTGTTGTGACATACTAGCAACTTCCATCAAAATGTTTCTTTTTTATTCATATTTTTATCTGTCTTTTCCAATCTGATTCAGTGTTGACCTTGAAATTTTTCATAAGAAAACTTCAATATGGCTATACTACATAATCATCAAATTGAATAAAACATTGAATTCAACTGCAAATGATTACCAATCTTTGAAGAGTAGGTCTCTCATTTTTTATCACTTTTCTATGGAAAGAGAAAAAACCTGATATAAATCTCTATATCATCTATATCTGTACCTATATCTATCTGAATGTACATATATGTATATATTCATGCATGTTTATAGATATTAAAATAGAAATTATAATTTTTGGTATTTTACTCACTTGTTAATCATCTTTGCCCACCTTCAGAAATTAATAATTAACTTTCTCTTTAGACTTCCTTCATTGATTATTAAACTGTAGAATTCATGAGAGTTTATCAGCCTAAGTCACCTGGGACCTTCCTGTTTCAGTCCCCCAAGTACTAGGATTACAGGTGCATACCACAATGCCTGGGGAATTTATGGATTTAAGTAAAAGTCATTGCGTGGGCATGGTGGTGCATACCTGTAATCACAGTATTTGGGATACTGAGACAGGAGGATTGCAGGTTCGAGGCCAGCCTCAGCAACTTAGGTCCTCAGCAACCTAGTAAGAATTTGTTTCAAAATAAAAGAATGAAAAGGGCTGGGAATGTGGCTCAGAGGTAGAATGCTTCTGAGTTCAATTCCCAGTACCCTCCCTCACTCCAAAATAAAAAAAGCCATTGCAAAGGAAAATATATTGTACAAGCATTCAGAGTACTGACTATTCTAAAATCTATATAGTTTTGTGTTTAGGCCATTTTACATTATGCCATGTTTTATTAATTTTAAGGAGCACTAAATAAAATCTCTGAAGCAGTTGAATTTTGCAGTCTTCTTCATTCAAGTGTCAATCCTGACATTATGCCATTGTCTGCACATGTACCCTAAAACTTATAGATGGGTGCCAGTGGATTGGAAGGACACTTTGAAGCCAACTCTTGGTACATAAAACAAAACCAGTAAGTGATGGAACCTTTATATAAAGGTAGATTGGTAGTATGTTTTCTTTATAAATACTCTTTCATCTATTTATAGCTCAATATATTAAATTATAATTAATGGAGAGAGATTTAATGGAATATAATATTATCAGCCCTGTTTTAGAAGAGTTAGCTGAAGATATCAGCATGATTTACTTGCTCAAATACACAGCTAGTAAATTGGTGTATGAGTTTTCTATGGCTGCTGTAACAACATACCACAAATTTAATGGCTCAGAACAACATAAATTTATTATCTTACCGGTCAATAAATCAGAAGCCCAAAATAGATCTCACTGAGCTAAAATCAAGGTTTCCACTGAGCGGCTTTCATTTCTGATAGCTCTGAAGATCCATCTCACACCTTTTCAATTTCTAGAGGTACCCATATTCCTTGGACCCCCTCAGTTGTCAAAGCGTGGGATGGCTGTTTGGTCCTTTCTTACACTGCATCATTCTGATGCTAATGATAAGGTCAGTTGTTTAGCAATCCTACTTCCATCTTATGCAATATTTTTCTTTGATTCTGGAGTGACTCAAATTAACTCATTCATCCCACAAATGCTGGCTGAGTACTCTATCCAACACTGTTGATTGTAGGGAAGACTATGAATATAATTTAGTCCTACCAATAGTAAACTATCATATCTTGCTATTTGGCTCCTCTGTTCCTTCAGGTACACAAGCAACCATTGCAATTAGTTTTTTAGAGAGTTTTCCAACTTCTTACTGCTCTTTTCTATTCTTTCACCTATCTAACATGTTAGAATTGATGACTTTTGAATTAAAACTATCTTTCTGCTTTACTTACAGGATAAAAATAGAAAAAATATCAGAATCCACTCTTCCACTTTCAAGTGGCAAAATGTGTCATTTGTTACTTAATTTCTGCCTCATTTATGTGAAAATCCACACATAATTTCTTATTCATGTGAAAACTCACAAAATCTTTGCTGACTATGTATTAGTTTTAGGAAACATTAAAACTGTGGGTTTTAAAAATAAAGATTACATAAATTATGACACTGATAAAAGTAATAAAATTAATGTAATTCATTACATAAATAGAACTAAGGACAAAGATTACATTATCATCTCAACAGATGCAGAAAAAGCATTTAATAAGATAGAAATACTTTTTAAAATTTTATTATTGTTGCATTATAATTGTACCTGATGGTGAGATTCATATGGATACTTTCACATATGCATATAACATTTTTGGTTTGTTTCCTTCCCCCAAACTCCTTTTTCCCTCCTCTCCTCCTACTTCCAATCCACTTCTCTATTGGTCCTTCTACTCACTTGCATGAAGTCTCTTTTCTTTCCTTTTTTTCTCACTAACTTCCACATATTAGCAAAAACATGTGGCCTTTGATTTTCTGAGTCTGGCTGATCTCACTTTAGCATGAGGTTCTCCAGTTCCATTCATTTTCCTGAAAATGACCCACTTTCATTATTTTTTATGTCTGAGTAAAGGTCCATTGTATGTATACACCACATTTTCTTTATTCATTGATATGCTGACACACACCTAGGTTGGTTCCATAACTTGACTATTGTGAATTGTGCTGCCATAAACACAGATATGCATGTATATACAAGTACTTTTTATAGACCTAAGGCTAAGACTTCCAATTAAGCTCTGATTTAAAATGAAGGCTTATATTATTTGCAATTTAGAGTATGACCAAGTCGGGTTCATCTCAGGGATGCAAGGCTGGTTTAATATATGAAAAACAATCCATGTAATTCACCACATAAACAGAACTAAAGACAAAAATCACATGATCATTTAAATAGATGCTGAAAAAGCATTTGAAAATATCTAACACCCATTCATGATAAAAAACACTGCAGAGAATTGGAATAGAAGGAACAACCTCAACATCATAAAGGCAATATGCAATTGGCCCACAGCCAATATCATATTGAATGGGGAAAAGCTACGAGAGTTCCCCTTAAAAACAGGAACAAGACAAGGATATCCACTATCACCACTCCTTTTCAATATAATACTTGAGACTGTAGCCAGAGCAATAAGGCAAGAGAAGGAAATCAAAGGAGTACAAATAGGAAAAGACCTGAAACTATCTCTATTTGCAGATGACATGATATTATACTTAGAAGACACAGCAAACTCAACCAAAAGGCTTATAGAACTGATCAACAACTTCAGCAGTGTCTCCATACAAAATCGATCTTAAAAAACAGGAGCTTTTCTGTATGCCAACCATAAATCCACTGAAAAAAGAAATCCAGAAAACATTTCTACTCACGATATCCCCCAAAACAATAAAGTACTTAGGAATAAACCTAACCAAGGATGTAAAAGACCTCTACAAGGAAAATGATAAAATATTGAAAAAAGAAATTGAAGAAGATTTTAGATGATGGAAAGACCTCCCATGCTCTTGGACAGGCAGAATAAATATCATCAAAATGGCCATTCTTCCAAAAGTGATCTACAGATTCAATGCATTACCCATTAAATTACCAAGGTCATTCTTCACAGACATAGAAAAATTGGTCCTTAAATTCATTTGGAACAACAAAAAACCCAGAATAGCTAAAGTAGTTCTCAGCAACAAGAACCATGCAGGAGGCATCACAATACCTAACTTCAAACTATACTACAAAGTCATACTAATAAAACAGCATGGTATTGGCACTAAAGCAAACACATAGACCAATGGAGCAGAATAGGAGACTCAGAAACAAATCTGCACCCTTACAGCCAATTGATTTTTGACAAAGGAACCAAAAACATACACTGGAAAAAAGACAGCCTCTTCAACAAATGGTGTTGGCAAAACTGATTAACCCCATGTAGAAAAATAGAAATAAACCCCACTTTCTCACCCTGCAAAAGAATCAATTTAAGATGGATCAAAGACCTGGAAATTAGACTAGAGACATTGCAGCTACTTGAAGAGGGCATAGGTCGAACTCTTCAACACATAGGCACAGGTAAAAACTTCCTCAACAAGATCCCAAAGGCACAAGAAATTAAAACGAGGATCAATAGGTGTGATTGCACTAAGCTGAAGAGTTTCTGTGCAGCAAAGGAAACTATCAAGAACCTCAACAGAGAGCCAACAGAATGAGAGAAGATTTTTGCCAGCTACTCCTCTGATAGAGGACTAATATCTAGAATATAAAGAGAACTCAAGAAACTCACCACTAAGAAAACAAATAACCCAATCAAAAAATGGGCAAGTGACCTAAATAGACACTTCACAAAATTAGTAATACAAATGGCCAATAAATGTATGAAAAAAATGTTCAACATCATTAGCAATCAGAGATATGCAAATCAAAACTACCCTGAGATTTCACCTAACCCCAATTAGAATGACAATCATTAAAAACACAAACAATAACAAATGCTGGCAAGGATGTGGAGAAGTAGGACCTCTAATACATTGTTGGTAGGATTGAAAATTAGTGCAACCACTTTGACAGTGTGGAGGATCCTCAGAAGGATGGGAATGAATGTACCATATGACCCAGCAATACCACTTCTGGGTATCTACCCAAAAGAATGGAAACAAAACTCCCAAATGAATGCATGCATATCTATGTTTATAGCTGCACAATTCACAATTGCCAAAATATGGAACCAGCCATGATGTCCATCAACAAATGAATGGATTACAAAACTATGGGATATGTACACAATGGAATTTTACTCAGCCATAAAGAAGAACAAAATTATGTCATTTGCAGGGAAATGGATGGAACTGGAGAACATTATGCTAAGTGAGATTAGTCAGTCACAGAAAGTGAAAAGTGGGATGTTCTTCTTAATATGCAGAAGTTAGGGAGAAAATGGGACTAGGAGGGACCCTAGACAAAGAAGGAGAAACCTTATAGGAGTAAAGAAGGTGACCTAACTGAGGGAGATGGGAAGGGGGAAGAGGGAAACACCCTAATGCACATGATGTGCATACACAAACTTATCAAAGTCAATCACTATGCCTAGCATGTGAAAGAGGGAAGGGGGAGGGAATGGGGTGAGAACTGGGAGAGAGCTAAATGAGTCCTGGGTGCATGTATGCCTCTACCACCCTGAACTTCATCAAGATGCATGATTACAATGCACCAATAAAAAATAAATAAATTATAGGCAAAAGATGTGAATAAAAACATTGCAAAAGCACTAATAAGCATTGTAACAGTTGATTGATGTCATTAGACTTCAGAGAAATACAAATTTAAACAAGGTCTATATATCAGTATATGGCCAACGAATGAAGAAAAGAAAACAGAGAACAGTAAGCATTAGTATAGGTGTGGCACAATCAAACCCTCATAAAATTCTCATGTGTGTGTGTAAATCAGTAAACAACTTTGAAAATTATTTGACCAAATATTCTGGGTAGGAGCCAAAATTAGCAATAGAAAACATTGATATCAAAGTACTTCAGGAGATATGTCCTTGGTAGGAAGGGACAGACATTACATATTTTAGCCACAATCGCTAAATTACCTATTAGCTATAGTTGATAACTTAAAAAGTAACTAACAAGACAACAAACAAAAATTTCTATCTTTGTAGGATGAGGTAAAATGCAACTTGGTACCTCTATATTTCTGATGTCGATCTATGTTTGAGCGTTAGAAAACTTCTTTAGATCATTTTAGAGAAATGATATCATACAGATCAAATACTTTGTGTTTTAAAAAGAATATAATGTGGTTTGACAACTCTCCTTCGTGTGAACCAAACCTCTCCAATCAGCTTCTTTTGCCTTCAGGTCTTGTGCTGCTATTCATTCCAGAAAACATATCTGTTTTATCTTTTCTTTATTTCTGGTTGACTATCAGATCTTTTAAATAATTTGTTCTCCAATTAAATTGCCTCAAGCTAACTGGGAAACTTAGTCTAAGAATATACCAGGGATCCATTCAAGGAAAGTCTGATTTATGTAAAGGTGGTCCTGGGAATATACACTTTTAATAAGCCCTCTGAGTCCTTGGTAACTTCTGACATAGGTTTTTTGTAGGCCACGCTATTTAAGGTTAAACCTTATAATTTCTTTCATCATATAATTTAATGTATAGAGCAATTAACTTTATTTAAGCTACTAGAGACCATATTGCTAAATCAGTTTAATAAGAATGTGATAAATGCATCTTAAAATGTAGCAATTAGTAATATATATTATATATATATATATTAGTATATATATATATATATATATATATATTAGTAATATATATGTGTGTGTGTGTGTGTGTGTATAATTGCAATAGAAGAAACCACCTTTGTTTTGTATTTAAGTTTCACTTAAAATTCATAATTATTTTCTGCTTTGAGGTGAGGACCACTGTAAGTAATAAAGTTTAAGAAAATAAAATATTATAGGTTTTATAATTTTCTTTCTCTTTCTTTCTTCCTTTCTTTCTTCTTTCTTTCTTTGTTTCTTTGTCTTTCTTTCTTCTTTCTTTCTCCTTCCTTCCTTCCTTCTTTCCTTCCTTCCTTCCTTCCTTCCTTCCTTCCTTCCTTTCTTTCTTTCTTTCTTTCTTTCTTTCTTTCTTTCTTTCTTTCTTTCTTCTTTTCTCTTTCATGTGTTACTGGGGATTGAATCCAGGACATTCTACCTCTGAGCTACACCCTAAGATCTTTTTATTTTTTCTTTTGAAAAAGGGTATTGCTAAGTTGCTGAAGATCTTGTGAAGTTGCTGAGGCTGGCCTTAAACCTGGGATCCTCCTGTCTTAGCTTCCCACGTACTGGGATTAGAGGCATGCGCCACCACGCCCAGCTGGTTCTATAATTTTTTTTTTTTTTTTTTGCGGTACCGGGGATTGAACGCAGGGGTGTTCTACCTCCGCGCTACACCCTCAGCCCTATTTTTTATACTTTATTTTGAAACCAGGTCTCACGAAGTTGTGGAGGGCCTCACTAGGTAGAGAGAGAGAAAGAGAGAGAGAGAGAGAGAGGGAGAGAGAGAGAGAGAGAGACAGGGAGAGAGAGAGAGAGAGAGAGAGAGAGCTGAGGCTGGCTGCCAACCCAGATCCTCGGGTCTCTGCCTCCCAAAGTACTGGGATTACAAGCGTGTGCCACCACGCCTGGCTGGTTCTATAATTTTAATAAGAAAAAATTGCTTAAGATAAATAAGTGACTGTATATTCAATTTGTTTTCCTTACTTTGCAAATAATATGATTATAAATATTTATTCTAAAATATTTCATAAGAATATATGACTATTTAAAATGTATAATGAATATTAAAAAATAATTGACCAGTTTTGGGCCAATTTACATTTAGAAATAGAAAAAAGTTTAGTGAAAATAAAATTTTAATTTAATCTTCATATATTTCTAAGATTGTGTGTTCTCAGCACATCATCTGAATAGAAAGTAGATAATACAATTAATTATCCAAATGTTCTCTCTACCTTACAGCAAATTTTAAAATATTTATTTTAATGGATATAATTCATACAAATGATGGTATGTATTCACACAGAAAGGGGGAAACGAGGAAAAGTATATAAGTTGGGCATTATTACTTTTCTGTTTTTAATCACAAAACTGTCTTTGCTTGAAGTAACTGGCAACCAAAACTACTAAGTACACTGTTCAGTGTGCCTCACATAAACACAGATGGATTACTTTTTATTAATCTGTACTACAATATTTTCACTGTTTCACAAGTTTGATTGCCCCTCCTCACTTCTGTCAGGTCTTATTTTATTTCAGAAATAGAACTATAGACTTAAAGAGAAAAAAGACAAAAGGTAAAAGGAAAAATAGACAAGTAGAACAAATGACACTACAGAGCTTCTTTATAGTGTAATGGAATTGTTGACAATATCTGAAAATCATATATCTGATAAGTAATTAATGTTCAATATATATATAGAAAACCTATAACTCAATGGAAAACAAAACCCAGTTAAAAAAACAGACAAGAGACTTGAATAAACATTACTCAAAGAAGACATACAGATGGCCAACAAGCATATGGAAAATCATCAACATTGCTAATTATCAGGGAAATGCAAATCAAAATCCATAATATCACTCAAGTCTATTAGGATAGTTATTAAAAAATTATAGAAAATACAAGCATTGGTGAAGATATGGGAAAATTTGAATATCTGTGTACTGTTTGTGGGAACATAAAATGGTATAGCCACACTAGAAACTTGTGGAGGTTCCTTAAAAATTAAAAATAAAGCTATCATATAATCCAGCAATCATACTTCTGGGCATTTATCAAAATGAATGGAAATCGAGACCTCAATCAGATTTTTCCCTCCCATATTCAGTGAAACATGTTCATAGCAGTCCAGAGTTGAAATAGCCTACATATCCATGGGTAAATGAGTGGACAAAGAAAGGGTGCTATATACATACAATGGAATATTATTCAGCCATAAAAAGGAAGCAATCAAGAGTAATTCCAGTCTCTATTTTAGTTGTAGTCGAGTTTTTATTTTCTCCTTCTTTTCCTTCCTTATACCTTACAAAATGTGACCATCTTGATTGTTTTTCTCCTTTGTTTGACTTCCCTCATGTTCATTTTTGTTGCATTTGGTCATTCTTCTTCCATATCTAAATGATCATAATCCAAACATAGTTTTTCTGATCACGCCAGTTTATTTCATTATTTGTGGGATTTTTCTGTTTGGTTGGTTGGATGGTTGGTTGGAGTGTTTTTGTGGTGTGGGGATGGAACACAAGGACTTGCACTTGGTAGGAAAATGCTCTACCACTGAGCTACATGCCCAGCTTCTGTTTTTCTTGTCTTTATTTATTTATTTAATGGTACATTGTAAACATACATCTTTTTTTTTGAGGTACCGGGGATTGAATGCAGGGGCGTTCTACCTCCGAGCTACACCCCCGGCCCTATTTTTTATACTTTATTTTGAAACCGGGTCTCACGAAGTTGCGGAGGGCCTCACTAAGAAGAGAGAGAGAGAGAGAGAGAGAGAGAGAGAGAGAGCTGAGGCTGGCCGCGAACCCAGATCCTCCGGTCTCTGCCTCCCAAAGTACTGGGATTACAAGCATGCGCCACCACGCCCGGCTTGTAAACATACATCTTGGTGAGTGGTGGTAGAAGCATACATGCACACATTGCTCATTTAGCCCTCCCCCAATTCCCACCCCCATTCCCTCCTCTTTCCCTCCTTCTCCTGCTCAGGATAGTGATTGACTTTGTAAGTTTGTGTACATACATCATGTGCATTAGGGTTTTTCCCTCTCCCCCTCCCATCTCCCTTCTTTACTCATCTAAGGTTTTCTCCTTCAGAGCACTAAATGTTTAAGAGAAACAAGGAAAAGAAGTTTCAATATCTCATAGGCCTCACTTTAAATTCCACTTCTGCTCTTAGCTATGGGCGTGAACTTGGATTAATTAATTACTTTCATATGTCCCCAACTCTCAAATGAAAATATGAACACCTCATAAGATGCATGCAGAGTTGTGTGTCTTAAGCTTTTCCCAAGGCACAGCAGCAGAGCCGGCCCCTCTGCTCCAGAGGTCAGTTCTCTGGCCCTCGGTGGGAATGGAGGAGTAGCTGCCTTGGAGTTAGAGATGCTCATGTGACTCTATTCTCACCAACAGAGTGTGAGTGACACTACTGGGCCACTGAGGGCCTGTGCAGTCGATGCTGGGTGTGCTTGCTACCTTCATGCTCTCTTTCCCCACCCTTGCTATTGTCTTTGCTTTAGTATCCAGTCCTGTATTCTACACTCCATTCAGTTGTCATGCTGTCTTCAGTGTGGGACATTATATCAGTGGCTTGATCTTTGTCTCTTGTGACCTTGACAGTTTTGAAATTTCCAGGCCAGTTATTCTTAGAATGCCTCTCAATTTGGTTTTGTGGGATGTTTTTTCTTGGTTATATTGAAGTTAATCCTTTTTGGCATAAATGCCATAAAAGAAATATGTCCTCAGTGCATTTTATGAGAAAGTACATGAGGTCCAAATGGCTTATTGCTCAGAGAATTACCTTTTTTCACAAGACTAAGGTTGTGTTGATAAATTTCTCCACCATAGAGCTATATTTTTTTTCTTTTTAAAATTTGCAAGTTTCTTATGAGGAGATACTTTCAGACTATCTAAATATTCTGCTTCTCATTATAAGTTTTACACACTGATTTTAGCATCTATGGATAGTTTTTGCTTGCCACAATTACTATGGGAATTGCCTGATGGTCAGCTTCTGTTTTATTTATTCCTTCTTGATTGGTTAATTACCATTCTCCTATAAAAGAAGATCCATTTTTATCACATATTTATGTATTCTACATTTATTCAATTATGTTGGTATGGACTCATGTATATTTATTTCATTTTATTTTTTGCTATTCAATATTGTATTTGTGCTGGAGTTGGCCATTGGCAGCTCCCTTGAGTTGGCTCCTATGTTTTTCAACATATCCCCATCTTTGTGTGTGTGTGTATTACCTTACTTAACACAACTCAATATGTTTTGAGAGTCATGTTGTACATTTCTGTGTTCCAGCTCTGACATCAGATCTAGTTATTTTTATTGGAAAATATTATTTAAAAGGCAAAGTGTGGGCTAGTATGCCACATTTAGAGATTCATTTTTTCTTTGCTGAGAGCTAAAGTTAGAGACATGTGATTCTTTTTTGTTTTTTGCGGTACTGGGGATTGAACCCAGGGGCATTCTACCTCCGCGCTACGCCCCCGGCCCTATTTTTTTTTATATACTTTATTTTGAAACCGGGTCTCATGAAGTTGCAGAGGGCCTCACTAGGTAGAGAGAGAGAGAGAGAGAAAGAGAGAGAGAAAGAGAGCGAGCTGAGGCTGGCCGTGAACCGGATCCTCCAGTCTCCGCCTCCCAAAGTACTGGGATTACAAGCGTGCGCCACCACGCCCGGTGACTTGTGATTCTTGATGTGAGTCATCTTCAGAGTGATACTTCCAGAACTAAAACCTCAGGAACTTCATAGCAACGGTAAATAGTGATCAAGTGTGCATATGGCAATAGCATATCAAATACCATACTGAAAAGTATGGTAGAAGTCCATTATGGAAACTACCTAACTTCATATGTAGGAGGGAAATAAATTCACTGGACTTCTGATAAGAGATGTGTTACAGTTAGATATAAAATGTCTCCTAAAGAGCTCATTTATTAATATTCAGGGTTGATATAGTGGAGTCATGAAGGCTGTAATCCCAGAAGTAGATAAATCCATTGTAATGGATTTACCTCGGTGGTACCCAGGAGACTGGTAGAGTGTGTCTGGAGGAGGTGGTCCTTGGAGGTGCAGCCTTGGAGATTATATATTTGGTTCCTCCTCCCCTGCTTGCTCTCTTGCTTCCAGCCTCCGGTGATGTGAGCACAGCCCATGTGCTCTCCCTTTCTCCACTTCCTGTTGCCATGCCCTGAGATCTGTGGTCGCTGGCCTCACATGGACTGAACCCCAAACTATAAGAAAATAAATCTTCTTTCCTCTAAATTACATGGTCAATTTTTTTAGATTATAGCTGTAAAAATGCTGACAGATACAAGATCAGGATAGGAGATAAGACAGAGAACAGGATGTTCTGACTTTAGAAATTAATTACAGGTTGCTATGTTCATGTAAGATAGCCAATCGATTAAGTGTTTAGGGTCCTCATATTTTCAGTAAGGAAATAAAGAATGCAATATTATTGTGAGTGTAATGATAGTATCATTTCCAATATCTTAGTTCTGAACATTAAAATCCTAGTTGATGAGCTTAAAATGATGTATATTTTTTAACATCAATAAAATAAGAGAAAAATTGCATCCCAGTGTTAAGACTATGTTCATGGATATGGACTCAGTGACCTTATTATGAGTTTTCATAATAACTCAATGACCTTATTATTGAGTTCATGGACTCAATGACCTTATTATGAGTAAAATTAGTTATATTAGGCAATTTAGCAAACTATAGGTAGTAATATTTTGAACATAGTTTAGAAATTATGAGACGAAAGTAAAATCTTCAGGGAATTATCTTGAGCTTTTACTATATATCTGGACAAAAATATGTAACTGATGAGAGAATAAAACATTTTCCTCATTTAAAATAAGTAATTTTACTCATTTCATTTATGAAAAATTACCCACACTCAAAGAAAACATGAATTAATACAGGTCTTAGGAATTCAATAGAAATATTTCCTTATCTATTTGCATTTAAATTCAAATTCTTCTAATGTTCACTTGTAAAACACAATTTTCAGACTTTAGGTATCTTTTTCTAGAAGTGTATTTGTCATCAGTGTTTTTAGGAATATTTTGACATTTTAATATGAGAAGAACTCTTATAATCACTGGTAGTTTTGTGTGCTGAGAGCTCTCTAAAATGCCACCATGGGATCCATTGTCTGAGTACTCCTGAAGGGGCATTAACAGCTAAAATGCCAGGGCTTGGATTCAACACAACTCTCAGCTTTAATTGGCACTTGGGTTTAGCCAAGTCACAAAAGTTATGGAATGATATTGTGATTCAACATCAATTAGCAGGTAATCCATGCAGGAGATTTCGAATTCTGAGTCAGGGAACATGTGCAATTATACAAAACTGTCAATGAGATTTGACCATCTCCAGCTATTTGAACCAAACTTTCCAGTTCACTATCTATGTTAAAATGTAAAATTTAAATGATTGGAACACAAAATAAATATTTTAAACATTAGGAAATTGAAATGAAAAATTTTGAAGTATTTTCTGCATAAAATAACTATAACATGTGCATCATTATATTGGATTATTTTTATAGTTCTCTTAAGTTTAAATTTATTTTAACATACATAAAACATAGAAATTATACATATTTATGGAGTATCATGTGATATTTTGATATATGTATACATTGGTATAATGTTTAAATCAGATTAAGCATATCTATCTCCTCATTAATTGTTTCTGTATGGTGAAAACATTCAAAGTCATCTTTTTTCTAGCTTTTTGAAATATGTAATACATTATCACTATCTGTGGTCACCCCACTGTGCACATGAGGACTTCTTGTGCCTACCTAACTATAACTTAGTACTCAGTGATAAACCTTTTATTCCTCCCTTCCTTTCTTGTCCTCTCAGCCTCTCATGACCACCATTCTACTCTTAATTTCTATAAGATCAACTTTTTAATAGTCCATTAAAATGATGAAATCATAAGGTACTTGTCCTTTTAAACTTGGATTATTTCACTAATTCTTAGAGAAGGGTTTGTAAATCTCATAAACTTTTCTAAACGTCATCACAGAGTGGTAAATATGATAGATTCTAACTTTGAGAATTTAGTAATTTTTATAACTGTAAGATTAAATTGTGTAACTTGAATCATGATTTATATTTCACATGTAAAATATAATAATTGAAATGTTATCAGAAGGTGAAGGGGAAAAAAAGCAGTGTTTAACATTTTCTGGCCTGGTTTATACAACTTTGATCTTTGGTAGATAGGAGAATTGGGTGTGATTCCTAATCTCTACATTACTCTGGCCAGTTATGTATATCTCTCCTTCCTTCCCTATGTATTCCCTGGGAAGTGGTTTTTGTGGGTCATGTGTAGTACAGGCAATTGGTTTCTTCTATTGATATTCCCCAACTCTGACTGAGGATTGGATTAAAAATGGGTATATATTCTTAGAAGTCTTTTAGTCTAGTATTTTATTCTTTATTTTTGTGAAAGTAGTGAACTTGCAATATTTAAAAATATGATTATTAATTCTTGTTTTAATTTCCTGTGCTTTGGAGGTCATGTTGAGGAAGTTTCTACCTGTGCCTATATGATGGAGTATTGGACCTACCTATGGCTTCTTCTAATAATTTCACAGTCTCTGGTCTAACTTCCAGGTCTTTGATCCATCTCGAGTTGACTCTTGTGCAGGGTGAGAGGTAAGGATTCAGCTCCATTTTTCTACAGGTAGATAACCAGTTTTCCCAGCACCATTTGTTGAAAAGACTGTCCTTTCTCCAACGTATGTGTTTGGCGCCTTTGTCAAAA
>PVJS01026724.1:0-26786 GCA_004027185.1 Glis glis
GAGGAGGAGGAGGAGGAGGAGGAGGAGGAGGAAGAGGAGGAGGAGGAGGAGGAAGAGAAAGAAGAAGAAGAAGAAGAAGAAGAAGAAGAAGAAGAAGACGACGAAGAAGAAGATGACTAAAGAACCAGCCGAAGCCCTAACTTGTGCAAACATATCGTTGCTATGATCTGTTTGACCTAACCACTGTGAAAATTCATTCTTCTCTAATGTTCTCACAATACTTGAAGCAGACGCACCTCAGTGAGCGTTCCCTTCTGCATAAGGCGTTTTAGTAGTGAGATGTCTCAATCATCTTTAATGTTTAGATTGCATATTAGAAGCATACAGTCATTACATCATAGGTTCCCAAGCAGAGGAGGTTTATGCAAGGGCCTTCCTTGCTGCCAGTTATCATAGGCAATTTTAAGTTAAAAAACTGAATCACAACACTGAATACTGTAGAAATGCACTTTTTAGTAAACTTGGGTTGTTACAATATTTGATTACCCAATTGATTGTTACAGAAAAATTCTTAATTGTAACTGATGTTTATTGCCATAATCATACATTGCCTGTAATTCCACCACTATAAATGAGCTCCATGTGTTAGATTTTAGTATCCTTGAGCCTGAGTAAGTGTGCAAGTGTTTTAAAAGGAAACATGATTTACTTGCACAAAACAAATCAGTTTGAACAGACCATTAATGCCCTTGAAGTGGGTTTTGTGAGTGTGTATAAAACAAATGAGATTTGAATTGATCCTTCTTGTCATAGTATTGAAGTTAAATCTACTTAATTTCAGGTCATGTTCATGCTCTGACTTTATATACTTGTATACATCAATTAATATTGTGATACTTAAAAAAGAGAAATATAAAATACTTCACAATTAGAATTAATAACTGAATGAAAGGCCTCTACTTATAAGATCAATATATAAAAATCCTATATTCCATAATCAACAATTAGAAAATGAAAGTTTCAAATGGTAACATGTTTATCTCATTCAAAAAATACCTAAAACAAATCTAACAAATGTGAAAAAGAAATCTACACAGAAAACTATATATCATTATTGGGAGAAATTAAATAACTGTTTTTAAGCCAGGTATGGTGGTGGTGCATGCTTGTAATCCCAGTACTTGGGAGGCTGAGACAGGGGAACTGCAGGTTTGAGGCCAGCCTCAGATACTTAGTGAGGCCCTCTGCAACTTAATGAGACCCTGTTTCAAAACAAAGAATAAAAAAAAAAAATAGGGCTGGGAGTGTAGCTCCAAGGTAGAATGCCCCTGGGTTCAATCCCCAGTACTGCAAAAAAAAAAAAAAGAACTGTTTTTAAAATTAAATAACTTAAAAACAGAGAGATATACTATGTTCATGAAAAGCACAAGCATGATTAAATTCCCAATCAAATTTATTAATTTTATTATTTATTAATTTATAATAATTTATTATTTATTAAATTCCCAAATCAAGATTTATCCCAATCAAAAACTCAGCATGAATGTGTGTGTGTGTAAAGTTGGCAAAATGATTCTGAAATTTTAATGGAAATACAAAGGGCTAAGTATGATTGAGGCAATCTAGAAAATAAGGGGAGGAGTTGAAATACTTATACTTCTAAATATCAAGAAATATTATAGAGCGATAGTAATTTAGATGATGTATTCGGGGCACAAAAATAAATGGATTAATAGAATAAAATAGAGAATCCCAAACCTGACTCATATCAGGTCACCTGAGTCATGACAAAGGTGACACTACAGCACGGTAAGAAAGGGTGATTGCGTCGGGCGTGGTGGCGCACGCTTGTAATCCCAGTACTTTGGGAGGCGGAGACCGGAGGATCCAGGTTCGCGGCCAGCCTCAGCTCTCTCTCTCTCCTCCCCCTCTCTCCCTGTCTCTCTCTCTCTCTCTCTCTCTCTCTCTCTACCTAGTGAGGCCCTCCACAACTTCGTGAGACCCGGTTTCAAAATAAAGTATAAAAAATAGGGCCGGGGGTGTAGCGCGGAGGTAGAACGCCCCTGCGTTCAATCCCCGGTACCACAAAAAAAAAAAAAGAAAGGGTGATTGCTTTTGACAAATGGTGTGCTGTAATTCGGGGATACAAAAGGGAAAATTTTGACCACAGACCAGGCAGAAAAATTTTATTCCTGATAGTATAGACCTAAATTTACAATAAAGAAGCTAGACAAAAGCACAGTTGAACAACCTTGTATGCAGAAACATTTAAATGGGAACACAGAGCAATATCGCTTAGAGGCAAGTGTATATTCTGAAGTCAAACTGCTTAAGTATGAAGTCTGAATCCAAAGCTGGGCATGCTACTTAACTATTCTGTGCTTTGGTCCCCTTGTCTGTAGAATGATGATATCAATAAGCAAAGAAATGTTTCCAGCATCACATACAATGATATATGTAAAGTATATGTAGAACAATGCCTAACACATAGCAGGTGTATTATGTGTTATACAAGACCTATCATTGTCCTTTCTATGGATGTTGAGAAGGCCTCCTTTAGAGGTGGTACCCAGCATTTGGGAGGCTGAAATAGGAGGATCACAGGTTTGAGGCCTCAACAATTTAGCAAGGCCCTCAGCAACTTAGTGAGACCCTGTTTCAAAATTTTAAAAAAATAGGGCTGGGTATGTAGCTCAGAAGTACAACCCTGGGTTCAATCCCCACGACCACAAAAGAAAAGAGGGAGGTGCTCATTACCATTTTGTATAGAAACCTTGTGTTCAGCACGTTGACATATGGTCTTTCTGGAGCTATCCATATTAGATGCATCGCTTCACAGTCCATAGCACTTATTGAACACTTGCCTGCCACTTGGGGGACTTGGGTTTGGGGACAGAAGAAGAAGTGGGAAGACACTTACATAGAAAGCAGCTGATGACTCTCCTTCCTATCACCAAAAGCTTCCCATATCGTTGAGCAGTAAGACATAGCCTGAGAAACTACTGTAGACTATGTCAGCACCTAAGAAAGTGCCTCCCTAAAAAACAGGACAGCGTGCTACAGGTGCTATTTGCACATACAAACATGATCGTAACAGAGATGGAAGTGTTCAAGGAGTTGGAGGAGCAAGAAATCAAAGGCACAGAGGAGAGGTGGGCGAGACTGAGTCACAGAAGTCATGAGTACTTGCCCTGGAATACAACTCCTAAAAGGTGGCAACCCCTGGCGCTGGCACGATTGGCTCTGTTTGCTTAAGAAACACCCAGAACTGGAATTGCCTGGGCGGGGATCACAGGTCTGGACGAGGAAGCCCTGGCAGGGAGAGGAAAGAGAGGAAGTCAACAGGGGGCACCCACCCACAGCCCTCTCCCGCTGACATCAGCCTCTCCCCAGGCACTTTGTCAAATGGTAACTCTAAGCCCTTTGTATGCCAGCGCGGTACTCCTCGTCCATTTCTCAGCAAAGGAAAAGGGTGCATCTCCTCCTTTCCACTTCAATTTCTTATTTAACTAAATTTGAGGTAAAAACCAAACACCATTTCTCACTATTATCCAGAACCCCTGCCCCCCCCACAAATAAGATGATTAACCCTAAAGAAATAAAACTCAGAATACAAGTAGTCATTTTATGTTACTAATCCACATAAGAGGGCAAAAGAATTTAAAGTTCACACATTCACTAATCTTGTGGCTCTTTCCCAAAATTTGCTCTTAATTTCCCCCCGTCTTTGTCTACCTGGTATTCAAAGCTCTGTCTGACTGAAATGGGTGAATAATCAGTTTGAGGGTAATCCAAGTCTCTATTTCTTCTTCCTTCTGCTGGTTTCATTTTTTGCCATTCTCCACTTACTCCAGAATCTCCATCGCAGAGGATGCTGGGAAAAAGACTGGAGTGCAATCCCCATGCATTAACTAAACGTCAGGGAAGAGGGGAAACTAATATATGAAGACAGTGGGGGGTTTTAATTATCTTATTGGTATCATTCTATTAATGTTATTCCTTTATCCAGACTACCTCTTTCTCAAAATTTTAAAATTCTCCTTCTGTTGGGTGTGGTAGTGCATACCTGTAATCCCAGTACTTGGGAGGCTGAGACAGGAGAATGGCAGGTTGGAGACCAGCCTCAGCAATTTAGAGAGATTCTCAGCAACCTAGTGAGACCCTGTTCAAAATTTAAAAAGGGCTGGAGATGTAGCTCGGAGGTAGAATGTCCCTGGGCTCAATCTCCACCAATACTATAAAAAAATTTTAATTTTAAAAATAAAATTCTTTTTTTGCAGTACTGGGATTGAACCCAGGGGCATTCTACCTCCAAGCTACACCCCAGCCCCATTTTTTTATTCTTTATTTTGAAACTGGGTCTCACTAAGTTGTGGAGGGCCTCACTAAGTAGCTGAGGCTGGCCGCGAACCCAGATCCTCCTGTCTCAGCCTCCCAAGTACTGGGATTACAAGCGTGCGCCACCACGCCCGGCTAAAAAATAAAATTCTCTTTCTCCCTAATTTAAGTTATGAAGGTAATCTGGGCTCAGATGTTGCTTGGTCTGGCTGAGGATCTCTGACTGTACAACATGTGCAGCCTGTGTAGACATGCTTTCTGAGGATTCGGTCATTACAAATAATACCTTTGATTACTGAATTCCAGATGTGATAAAGAAAAGTGCATTTGAATCTTTATCTTCCTAGATTATAAATGCTGTATCTAACTAAAACTTTTTCCAAAGGAATAGTCATCTTCCACTCTCAAAACCTGCTCTTCCTCTTTTATTCTAGAAAGGTCTCATTTAGCAGCAACACCATCTTTGTACCCCCAGCAATCACAAATCCTTCGAAAGTTAATTAACCTATAATTCATTTCTCGGGATCCCTACCTCTTGTCCTTCCCCAGGGGAAGTGCACACGCCCAGCCCTCCCCAGCCCTCGCTAGAATGGCTGCAGTAATCTCCTAATCAGACCCTTGCTTTTGATCTCTACACCCAACCCACCCATCACGCAAAAAGATCTATCTCCAATGAGAATATATTCAATCAACAGTGTCCCACAGCTTCAGGCTGAACGTCAAGGCCTGGGCAGAACGCACAAGGGCCCCGTGATCAGTCTCTTTCCAGCCTCTTTGCCCACCGCCCCCAGGTCTGCACTGTCCATTCTGGGGAGCTGACATGCTCAGAATTGCCCACTGCCCCTGGTCTTCTCACCTCTGCAGCTTCCCCATAACAGAAGTCCTCCCCCACCCACTCACCACGTTCTGAACCTCAGTTCTCCCAGGTACCCCCGTCACTCCACTCCACGCTGGCTGGCACCTGGCTGTGCCCCCACCTGCAGGGACGGGGTCTAGCTTCTGCCTCACCAGCACCTGGCTTGCCCCACAGCAGAGGATCAACAGAAATATTCACCACATACATTGAATGAATAGCTGCATATATAACATGTATATTTAAATAGTTTAGAAGTTAGGTATATAAAACACAACATGTAAAAGAATAGAAAACAAATATGTTTTTAAAATATTTTCAGGGCTTTGGATTCAGAGCACAGAACCAGTCCTTTGTTCTTCCCACAAATCAGTGGCGCAGAGCCAAAGCATTGGACTGCTTTTGCCTCCAGAATAATCAGAGTAAACATCTATTGCATTACTTATTAAATGCAGGTGCTCGGAGCTGCACACGATTGTCTCATCTGATCCTCAGCACTACTCTCTTAGGTAAGAACTGCTGTCACCTTTGAGGAAACTGAGGCTTGAGACGATGTTAGTAGTTGGTAGAACTGGGGTTTGGAATCTGGCATCTGACCCAAAGTCCATGCTCTAAACCATTATAATTTCCATGTGAGTCAGAGCCAGAAGGTAGCACATGGGTGAAACAATGTAGAGTTAAAATTAGTTTTGGAAATTCCTTTTCATCAGGAATCTGTACCTTGCTGGGTGCGGTGACTCATGCCAGCTGCTCAGGAGGCTGAGGCAGGAGAATCACAAGTGTGAGGCCAGCCTGAGCAACTTAGATCCTGCCTCAGAACAGAGAAGGGCTCGTGTAGCTCAGAGGTAGCATGCTCCTGGGTTCAATCCCCAGTATGGAAGGGAGGAGGGAGGGAGGGAGGGAGGGAGGAAGCTGTACCTGTTTGGCAGGAAGTTGAAACACATATTAAGGTTTATAGGTGAGGCTGGGGGTATAGCTAAGTGGTAGAGGACATGCTGGGCATGTGTGAGGCCCTCAGTTCAATCCCCAGTACACACACACACACACACACACACACACACACAATTAATAGGTGTATACTCATAGTCTAGATTCTCCAGGCACAAGTCAAATGCCATTTCAGTCTTCACTAAAATCTTATATGCATCAGACTTGTCTTCTTAGCGATCATTTTGTGCTTGATGTCACAGCTTCATTGGTTTTCTCTTTCAAAACCTTATGATCCCTGCTAAACTGAGCAAGCCCACAACTGTGAACCATGATGCAGCCAGACCAGCCACCTCTCAGGAAGCCGCACAGGCAGCTCTCACACTTGAGTGGAAACTGATCACTGGGCAGCCGGTGGAAGCGATGACTCGTGTATGGGAGCCATCCTCCATGGAAATACAAACTGCTAGGATCACACTCGGCAGGACAGGGCGTTTCCCCCGAGAGCATGCGCACGTGAGAAAGTCCAGCTGCAGGAACAGAGATCCCTGTACCCCACCCCATCCTCCTGTGGGACCTTGGGTTGAATGCTAGTCCCTACCACCAGCTGCTGCGATGGCTCCCTCCTCATCCATATGTGTGCCTTTGAGTTTATGTGCATTAGGTATGCAGACAGAACGATTCCATTACATCAGGACCCTCCTGTTGCCCTGAGGGTCAGGGCATTCTATGAGGGCAATGACATGGGGGGGGCTGGTTTGGTTTGGTTTGGTACTGGGGATTGAACCCAGGGGCATTCTACCTCTGAGCTACACTCCCGGTCCTTTTTATTTTTTATTTTGAAACAGTCTCTCTGAGTTGCTGAGCCTGGTCTTGAACCTGTGATCCTCTTGTCTCAGCCTGCCAAGTACTGGGATTACAGGCATGCACCACTGCGCCCGGCTCCACTTTTAAGATCGCTTTGGGTGAGATGGCATAACTGACATACATTTAGTTTTTTTTTCCTCTGACCTAAATCCTTTATCTGCCTTTTTTCTTTAAAAAATTATTGATGCATTATAATTATACATAAGAGTAGGATTCGTTGTTACATAGTTGTACGTGCACATAACCTGATTGGGTCAATTTCATTCCTCAGTACCTCTCTTCATCCTCCCCTCCTCCTGGTCCCCTTCCTCTACTCTACTGGTCCCTTCTATTTGCATGAGTCTTTTTGTTTGGGCTTTTGTTTTGTTTTGTTTTGTTTTGTTTTGTTTTGTTTTGTTTTGTTTGAGGTGGGGTCTCACTGTGTTGCTCAGGCTGGCTTCAAACTCCTGAACTGAAGCGATCTTCCTGCGTGCCTTATTCTTCCCAAGCGTGGAGAACTGGTCTCCAAACCCAGGGTGTCAAAAGGGGACCTTGCAACTCTTAAAAGTTACCTGCACCGTCTGTATTTATTTCCTTTGCGATAATAATATTAAGTCAGATGTTTGCAAGGTCCATGAACCATAGATAGATAGATGGACAGATATATAGATAGGCAGATGAAGAACTGAAACGGTAGACCAATAAATGCTTTAAAATTCCTTTGAGAAAGTTTAAGGAAACCTACTATTTTCTCATGGGAAATTATGATTCAGGCCTTTTTTATTTCTGTTTACACCAAGTACATCATGGTCAAACTCTTATTAACTTTATGTAAAGGAGATCAAGAACAAAAGGGCTGGATCAACATCAAGGAATCATCAACTCTCACGGAACGCAGAATACAATGGAATCTACTATATAATTTTTTTGGGTGGACATAGTAGCTTAGCAACACATATTTACTTCCTGTTATAAAAAAGATGGATCCCATCAAATGAGGAGTTCCTGCATGATGACTCATATATGAGGCTAGTTTTCTTTAAAAATTGTGTAGAGCCCTAGAAGATGGTCACAAGCCCTTCTCCTATAGAAAGACTATATGTCAATAACAAGATTGAGAACAGAAATGGAATGCTCCAATGACAAACCCCAAGACCCTCCAAGAACCATCCCAAAACCAACCCAGGTGCGCCAGGGGCTGGCTCTGGAGGTCACCGCTGCCCATCCCAGGCCAGGTAGGCTGTCCCGCAGAAGAAAGACCTGGCTGCCCAGAGATATGTCTTGTTTAGTCACGCCACAGTTCACGAAAGCGAGCCCCTGGGACTGGGCCTCCTCGTCCCACACGCCCGAGTCAGCACACTGCATTTTTCAGCCTCCATTGTTTTAAACTCTTATATGTGGGATGGGATAGAAAATGGTAAGATACAGATAACATAAACTTTACCATCTGCCACAGTTTGAATCTTAAATGCTCCCTCAAGACAGCACTACTGGGAGATGGTGGAAGAGTGTGTGTGTGTCTGTGTGTGTGTGTGTGTCTGTGTGTGTGTGTGTGTGTGTGTGTGTGTCTGCAGTGTGATACTGGAGGTTGAAACAGGGGTGGTCTACCTCTGAGCTACACCCCAGCCCTATTTTATTTTTTTTTTTTTGAGACAGAGTCTCACTAAGTTGCTGAGAGCCTCACTAAGTTGCTCCAGTTGGCCTGCAATCCTCCTGTCTCAGCCTCCCAAGTACTGGGATTACAGGCATGCAACAACATGCCCAGTACCTTTTTTTTGAGACAGGGCCTCACTAAGCTGCCCAAGCTGCCCTAAAACTTGTGATCCCCCGCCCCTGCCTCCTGAGTTGCTGGGATTACAGGCATGTGCCATCATGCCTGGAAAGACAGTAGAACCTTTAAGAGGTGGGGTCTAGTGGGCAGAAGTTAGGCCATTGGGGGTGTGCCCTGGAAGGGGATATTGGGGCTTGGCTCCCCTCCCTCCCTCCCTCCTCTCTCTCTCTCTCTCTCTCTCTCTCTCTCTCTCTCTCTTTTCCTAGCCACCAGCTTTGCTCTTCCACATGCCTCACCATGGGCCCAAAAACAGTGGCACCAAGCAACCACGGACTGAACCCTCTGACACATGAGCCAAGATAAACATTGCCTTTTTCTAATTCGATTGTCTCGCGTGTTTTGTCCCGGTAACAGAAAGCCAACACACCATCTTAACCATTTTTAAATGTACAGTTCAATGGCACTGAGTATATTCACACTGTCGTACACCAATCTCCAGGACTCTTTTCCTCTTGCAAAACTGAAATTCTACCCCATTAAACACCAAGTCCCCATTCCTTCCCTGTGGCCCCTGGCAAACATCGCTCTACTTTCTGTCTGTATGAATTTGACTTCCCAGCTACTCCATGTAAGTGAATCACCCGGTATTTGTCCTTTCGTGTCTGGCTCATCTCACTGAGCGCAATATCCTCAAGGTTCACCCATGCTGCAGCGTGCATCAGAATTTCCTCCCTTTTTATCTACTGGATAATAGTCCATGTTTCATAATTATTTGGTCCCATTTATAGAATACTTGTGGGGGGGTAAGAAACCCATTGTGTAATGTTTCCACTCTTCTCAAACCCTGTGGAATGAACTTGATACCTGGGATGTGATTTTGTTTCTCTTGCAAATGGGACCACAGAAATGGGGTGGGGTGGGGAGATCCCTTCTACAAATGTTGTGAGAACCCTGGGGTCAACTAGGTGGTAACTAGGATGGTAACCAGGATCCATGGATCCTTAATGGGTTCATGGTTGGACTTTGAGAAGTTTGTGAACTACCTGAATCTAAACCAAAACTGTGAGCCTTTGCTATTTTTCTGGAGAAATAGTCCTTTGTCATCTTTTCTAAAAGGTCTTTGCACCCCACCCCCCATGCTAAGCATCACTGGTCTAAACTACATTTCATTAAGGTCAACGTGAGAAGGGGGATGGATTGCTATTGTCCCCTTCCATCGCAGCGCGGTGCCACGAGGCTGCTGCAGTTCCTGACTCTCCATGAAGGACGCGGCCCTGTGCCTTGCATCCCCAGAGCACCTGCTGCTGGGAAGATGCTCAGGGGACTACAGATGCCAAGCGGTGCCTGGGCTAATTATTCTCCACAGTTTATAAGAAATTAGCTCTGTGATGCTAGAAAAAAATGTTACCCAAAATAATTTCAGTAGGTTCAGCTTTAAAATAGTATAATAATTGGGGGGTACAAAAGACATGTCAAGGTAGAAAAATATGGCCCCTGATCTTGAGGACCAAGAAATCGCAAGGAGGAGGCAGGGCGGGGACACCCGGGGCACACAACCTGCAACAGGACAGAGAAAGCCAAGCGGGAGGCACAGACCTGAATCTGCTAGAGCAATTCCTTAGGGTCACAGCCTGTTTAAATGATGCTGCCCCTGGGAGAAATCCTCTCCACGCTGAGGTCTGGAGAAGTCTGGCAGCCGATACCCACTGTCTCTGTAGTAGACCACATCTTCTTTTAAAATTTGGCCACCGGGAAGCTCAGAGTTGTTTTTCTGGTTCAATAATGGCAACTCTCAAGCCAGGCGTGGTAGCACATGCCTGTAATCCCAGTATTGGGGAGGTTGAGACAGGAGGATCACAGGTTTGAGGCCAGCCTCCGCAACTTCATGAGATGCTCAGCAACTTAGCAAGACCCTGTTTCAAAATTTAAAAAAAAAAAATTTTAAAGGGCTGAGGGTATAGAATATCCCTGGGTTCAATCCCTAGTACCAAAATAAATTAGCTAGTATTAATAATACTGGCAATTCTTTTTTTCTTTTACTTTATTTATTTATTTATTGGTGCATTGTAATCATACATCTTGATGGGTTTCAGGGTGGTAGAAGTATGCATGCACACATCAGTCAATTAGCCCTCCCCCAATTCCCACCCCATTCCCTCCCCCTTCCTTCCTTCTCATGCTCAGCATAGTCATTGACTTTGATAAGTTTGTGTCTGTACATCCTGTGCATTAGGGTGCTTCCCTCTTCCCCCCTCCTATCTCCCTCAGTTAGGTCGCCTTCTTTACTCATCTAAGGTTTTCTCCATCTTTGTCTGGACTCCCTTCTATGTCCTATTCTCCCTAGCTTCCGCATATTAGGGAGAGCATCCGACTTTTCACTTTTTGTGACTGACTAATCTCACTAAGCATAATGTTCTCTAATTCCATCCATTTCCCTGCAAATGACGTGATTTTGTTCTTCTTTATGGCTTTGTAAAATTCCATTGTGTACATATCCCATAGTCTTGTAATCCATTCATCTGTTGATGGACACCTTGGCTGGTTCCATAGTTTGGCAATTGTGAATTGTGCAGTTATAAACATAGACACACATGCATTAGTCTGGTTGTTTGGTTTCAGTCCTTTTGGGTAGATGCCTAGAAGTGGTATTGCTGGTTCATATGGTTAGGTTCATTCCCAATCTTCTGAGGATCCTCCACACTGTTTTCCAAAGTGGTTGCACTAATTTGCAATCCCACTGACAGGGTATTAGAGTTCCTCCTTCTCCATATCTAATACTGGTAATTCTGTAAGTCTGATGCTCTGCACACTTTGGTTTTATCGTCCAGCCTCTTCTCTATTTCCCTTTTGAATACGTAGTCAGTCCTTCACGGTGTCTCTTGGCTCTACACTGTCACAGGCCGCTGGAGAGCGAGATTTATGGTCTGTGACGCAGATGATGAGCGGGAGCGGGTGGACTAGGAGACGTGGCTGATGGCTGCCAGGCTGGGCGTCTGCTTCCTTCCTGGTACGGCCCCCTCCCTGCCACACTGTGGGGCGGCAGGAGCTGGGAGCTTTGACCAAAGTTCCCACGCCTGTCCAGCAGCCTCCTCCTACACTTGTAGCTATAGCTTTCTTAGGATTTGAATAACTGTCCCCTCCTCCTGCCTCTTCAGTGCCAGAGATGGTGACAGCTCCTGCTTTCTACTCCTCCTGGTGCCAGGGCGTGTCCCCAACCCTTCCTGGTTTCTTCTCTTCAGCCCACACAAACATAATGACAGCCATGCACTCTCCTTAGGGATTCACCGAACGTGAGCTGGGCGGGGGCTGACGGATCCATCCGCACGCACGAGTTGGGCTTGTTTGCTGCTTCTCCCCCAGACAGAAGGTCTAGCCACACTGCTTCCTTCATGTTTCTGTGAAGGCACCAGCCTCTGAATTTTTCAGTACTGGGGATTGAACCCAGGAGCACTCTACCTCTGAGCTACACACCTCCCCCACCCTTTTTTTGAGACAGGGTCTCACTAAGTTGTCCAAGCTGGCCTCAAACCTTTGACCCTCCTGCCTCAGCCTCCTGAGTTGCAGGATTACAGGCATTCACCACCTCACCCAGCATCACCTCTGAATTTTCACGCATGCTCTCTTGGCCACCTAAGACTCCCTCTCCTCTGCTTGTCTTCCTCGTTCCCTTACACATGTTCATGGTACTAAAGAATGCTTCCCCCACACTTACCCTGCTGAATTTTGATTCTTCTCCCTAAGTCTGTCTCCTGCAATAAACTGTAAATTCTCCAGGGCAGGGTTGTATTCCCAACACCTGGTATTTGATGTTTCTAAAAAGTGTTGAATAAGCCATACTTGCCACCTTAGTACTTGGAAGGCTGAGACAGGAGGATCACAGGTTCAAGGCCAGCCTGGGCAACTTAGAAAGACCCTGTTTCATAATAAAAATTTTAAAAAGGGCTGGGGATCTAGCTCGGTAATAGAGCGTTCCTGGGTTCAATCCCCAGTACCATCAAAAAAAGAAAAAAGAAAAAGTATTGCATAAGGGAATGCGTGCACGAGTGAGTAAGAGGGCCCCAGTGGCTCAGGGCAGAGCACTTGCCTAGCATGAGCAAGCCCTGGGTTCAACCCCCAGCACCACACCCAAGAGCCCCTGCTCTCCACTGCGCAGTGCCCAGCCAGGCTGTGTCCTAAGTGCTTGCTTTTAGAATTGCCCCATTGTCCCCCCCTCATCCCCCCATGGCTGGCTGGGCTGGCCCAGGCGCCATGGCAGGTGTGGCTTGGCCTCAGAAGGCACACAGGTGGGAATGGGCTGAGTCCCTGGAGGAAACCCAAGGGATTGCACTTGAGAGGGGCTGATGGAGCACGAAAGGTGGGGGGAGGGGAGGCCACTACACGCACCTCGCAACACTTGGCTTGGCTCTAAGATAATCGCAAGTCACTCTGGCTCAAAGAGCAAGTGACCAACAGTGACCCAAAAGACGGCAGGTTTGGGGACGGATGTGGAATAAACAGGAGGGGCGGGGCCCAGGGACGGCCCACCTGCTGAGGGGTGGCAGCTGAGCACTGAGAGATGCTCCCACTTTTTTCTCACCTCCCTGAAGTTTTCCCCTATGTCCTGGGTAACCATGGCAACCTTAACAACTATGCTGACTCATGAGGTTACAATGACAAGCTGCTTTGAAGCAAACTCCCAATACATTAGTGACTAAGAATGTGGCCTTCCATTCCATAGAAACCCCAATTTGAGTCCCCTTACTCACCAAGTGGCCTTGACCAAGTGACCCAAACTCTTCAAGACCCAGTTCTCTCATCTGCAAAGTAGGGACAATAATGCTACCCAGGGCCTGGGCTTGTTTGGAATATGAATTGTTTACACATGTAGAATGTGCGGCCCTACTTGGCACATCATATAAATCCTACTGGTTTTGTTTCTATGCTGAATTTCTAATGTAATTTACCAAGGGGAAGTCAGCTACGATACACAGTGAACACAATTATAAAATACTAAATCCGTCCATCATGCTCCATTTAAGAAGAGGGAAAATTCTGACAAGACCTTAAAATGCTAAATCATAAACACCATACGTACTGTTTTACTTTTCCATAAACAAAGGTTTCCAGGTTTTGAATTCTTACCACCGTTGGGCCCGGTCTCAGCTCTTTTTACAGTCTCTTAAATTCGGTATAACTTTTTCCACTTTGGAAATGAGGAAACTGAAATTTAGAAGGGTCTTGGGTGTGTTGAAGGCCACACAGCTAGAAATGACAGAAAGGAGAAGAGAGACCAGTAGAATAATGGAAGAGGATTGTGAGAAAGAGGTAAGGAGGGAAAAAGGAAAACTGAGCCTGGTGTGGTGGCGCAAACACGTAATCCCAGTACTTGGGAGGCAGAGACAGGAGGATTGCAGGTTCAAGGTCAGCCTCAGCAACTTAGCAGGACCCTGTTTCAAAACAAAAATATAAAAAAGGCTGGGGGTGTATCTCAGAGGTAGAATGCCCCTGTGTTCAATCCCCAGTACCATAAAAAAAGAAAAAGAAAAGGAGACTTGATGGAGGGCACAGTTCACACGATGCCACGTCCACATACGAAGGCACCGCTACCGATCTCACTGATGTGTACGGGGAGGGGTGCGTGGCTGGGCGGGATCCGGAGAGAAACACACCAAGTGCTGTGTGTGAGTATGTCTACATCGTTTTGAACCTCACTATGATGTGTAATTACAATGCACCAATAAAAGGATTTTTTTAAAAAAGAAATGACAGAGCCAGGCATGGTGGCGCACGCTTGTAATCCCAGTACTTGGGAGACTGAGACTGGAGGATCCAGGTGTGCAGCCAGCCTCAGCTACTTAGTGAGGCCTCTGCAACTTAGTGAGACCCTGTTTCAAAATAAAGAATAAAAAATAGGGCTGGGGGTGTAGCTTGGAGGTAGAATGCCCCTGAGTTCAATACCTGGTACCACCAAAAAAAAAAAAAAAAAAAAGAAATGACAGAAAGGGGACAGAGCCCTAATGTCTGTGCCCATCCTTCAGGGTCACTGATCATTCTCAAGTGACATTTTCAGTGCCTGTTTATTTACTTACTTATTTACGTTTGTTTGTTTGTTTGTTTGTTTGTTTGTTTGCAGTACCGGGGATTGAACTCAGAGGCATTCTACCTCTGGACTACACCCCCAGCCCTATTTTTTATTCTTTATTTTGAAACAGGGTCTCACTATGTTGCAGAGGACCTCACTAAGTAGCTGAGGCTGGCCACGAATCCGGATCCTCCGGTCTCAGCCTCCAAGTACTGGGATTACAAGCGTGCACCACCACGCCCGGCTCTTATTTATGTTTTTGAGATGGGTCTCACAATGTTGCCCGGGCTGGTCCTGAACTCCTGGGCTCAAGCCATCCTCCTGCCTCAGCCTCCCCAGGAGCTGGGAATACAGGTGTGCACCACCAGGCCCAGCTTTCAGTGTTTATTTACATGCAATTGTTTCCAAATGCATGAAGTTTTGTGACTATGTGTAGTAAGAAAACCCCTGCAAATTGATTGAAAATAATTTCCTGGTTAGTACAGATGTTGAATCTCTAACTGCTAAGCAATGACATCCATTTGCATGTGCAAAGTTGCATTCTAAAGTGTTCACTGCAAATTAAACATCTGTCCTCATGGCCCCTTCCTCTTCCTGCACATGCTGGTAACCTGGAGAGCTCAGGGAAACGTTTTGTGCCACAGTGATGTTGCTGGCTTTGGGTGATGGGCAACCAGGGAAGCCAGGTTCATGCCCATCCTCCAAAACATCTCTAAAATTCTTGTCTCGTTGTGTAATGTTTGCCGGGCTTGTGAGCACCGTCACCCGGCCTGTGTTACATCCTCAACACGTCCACAGATACTTCCAGAGTGGTGGAGCTGAGCGAAGAAAATAAAGTCGAGAAACAACTGAGCAGTAATAGCTTCAGTCCTACACAAGTGCTATTTTGGTATCTCGGCCTTGTACCTGACAAACGAATGAGAATTCTGAGTGGAAACACAGATGTCCATTAGTATGAGAATGAAGGAAGGGGTGGGCCCCACACAGGCTCTCCCGGACCTCGGCTCCTCCTGCACTCGACCTTACTCCCCACAGGACAGAGGCCCCGGATCTTTCCACATCCAGACCCAACTGCCACTTTGATTTAACTTGACCTTAAAATGTCCTAGACCTTAAAATGATGAGAGCCTACTCTCGGAGCCTACAAAACATACCCCTGACCACGCACTCGTCACAGCAAATGGAGAGGCAGGCAGGGCAAATACATATTACGATGCTCATTTTACATATGAGGAAACCGAGGCACAGCAGTTAAGTCAATTAGCCAAGGTCGTGGAACTAGTCAAATCTAAACTCAGTTATCCCAGTACTTGGGAGGCTGAGACAGGAGTATCACAGGTTCGAGACCAGCCTCAGCAACTTAGTGAGGCCCTCTGCAACTTAACAAGACCCTATTTCCAAACAAGAAATAAAATAGGGCTGGGTAGAATGCCCTTGAATTCAATCCCCAGCACCACAAAAAAAAATAAAATAAAAATTTAAATTCAGGATCGAGTTGGTCTGATTTCAAATCCAACATTCTTTTCTCCAAATCTTTCTCTCTCTCTCTCCCCCTTGCTGGGTGTGCATGCGTATATGTGTATGTGTGAGCATAATTCTTTTTTTTAATCACAGTCGCCAGTGCTGCATAAAACTTGAGAAAGTACTAGGATGACGCGTTAGTGTGGCTCACTGTCCCACTCAGAGACCCGGGTAGCAGCCTTATGGATGCTCAATGCGTTTCCTCTGACTCACAGTGCCCGCCCACCCTGCCTGCGGCTGTGGCCTTTGCTGTTCTGACAGTCACTCTCCTCAACAGGCCCAGTGGTGTCAGGACTCACACGGGGCTACATATATGGTCCCTCCGTATTGCCCCAACCCTCAAGGAAGCAAGAACAGAGCCTGATGGCTGATCCCAGACCCCGCAACCCAGCCCTCTCTTCCCACTGGCCACACCCTGCCAGCCCTGGGGTGCCATCTGCTAAGTGCTCCCACGAGGAGGTGCATACTCTTCCCCCAGACGAGACAGCTGAGATGCAGAGACAGGATTCTGGTTGTGCCCAAGGTCCCGGGCTGGGTCCTGGCAGAGCGGGGACTCCATTGCCACCACGGCTGACCTTTTATTATTCCCACAATCACACAAGCACACTGAAGGCCCCGCGCAGTTTAGCGGAGACCTCGAGGCTCCGCAGAGGCGTGGAGGATGGGCTTGGGAAGGGGGCCCCGCTTTCCTGGCTCCCAGACTGGGACTCTAGCCACTGGACCCCGCCACACCCCTCCATAAACAATCCAGGAGTGGACGGTGGACCCGCTAGAGCAAGGCAGCCAGCCAGACGGAGGTATTTTCCAGATGAATATTTAAGGGAGGGAGATCAGATTAATGTACAGGTCTATGGCCCAAAAATACCAAAAGGGAAAGTACGGTAATTTACAGGAGCTGAAAGGAAAACAAAGGAGGGAAAGTTGAAACAAAAGCTATCTCTCTGACGATCTGCCATTTCCTTTTTTCCAGTTGTTCTTCCCCCTCTTGGGAAACTGGCATCTGGCTCTCCCTCACCAAGCTCACAACGTGTAGGGACAAGGCCTGAAGCGCTGGCTTTGATACAATGTCACTGCGGAGCCAAGCCATCGCAGCCCTCTGCGAGTCCTGAGCCCCCGATGGCTCTGCTCACAGCCATGGCGGGGTCCCCCTGCCACGGGAGTTCTGTGTTGACACTCGTGGCCTAGACAAAACCACGCGTGTGAATGAGGCCCCCTTTCCCAATTGTATTGTCTGGTTCCGTACAGTTTGATTAAAAAAATTTAACTTTCCATAACACTATCTACCCCAGGCAAAAACAACGTAAAAAAAATATTATTTAGAAAATCAAACCAAAGTTAAAAAGAGAGGTGAGAGCTTAGCATAAAACAAATAAGTAAATAATACAGAAAGAAGGAGCCAGGAGCGCCGGCACACACCTGTAACCCCAGTACTTGGGAGACGGAGACAGGAGGATCGCAAGTTTGAGGCCAGCCTCAGCAACTTAGCAAGACCCTGTTTCAAGATTAAAAAATAAATAAATAAATAAGGGCTGGGGTGTATCTTGGAGGTAGAATGCCCCTGGGTCCAGGCCCCCCCCAAAAAGGAAAGAAAATCCATCTCTGGGGTTCATTTACCATCTTTAAAGTTGGAAAGAGGGCTGGGGATATAGCTTGTGGTAATGGGTTTACCTAGCATGTGTGAGGCCTTGGGTTCAACCCCCACTACTGCAATAAATAAATAAATAAAATTTAAAAGAACTACTAACCTTTCCTGAAGTTACTAAGCCAAGCAAGCCCCTAAAATAGAGACCTGGGGTAAGGCAAGTGGTTGGACTTGGCCGTAACTGAATGGAGCTGGTCCTCGTATTTTCCTTCCTAATGGCTGCAGTTCGAGGCGCCCCTTCTAGGCAGCTCCGCTGGTCTCTTCCTCTGATTTCACCGCAGTGGTTAACCAGTCGGCAGGATCTCTAGGACTGGTCCCTAAGGTTCCACACCCTCACGCCTCCAACCCGAACGTGGTGCGATCCCACATCCTGCTACAGGCCACAGCTGACCTTCGAAAGGAAAGACAATCCAGGTGGGGCTGATCTAGTCGCAAGAGCCCAAGAAGCAGAGAAACTCTTCCCAGCTGGAGGCAGAAATGGGATGAGGAAGAAGTGAGAGGGACGGGCTTGAAGATGAGGGAGGCCGCGGGAAGGAAGGAGGCAGCCTCTGGGAGCGGCCAGCAAGGAAACGGCCTCAGTCCCACAACCACAAGGACCCCACCTGCAGACGGCCTGAATCCGCGTGGAATCCGCCTCTCCCCAGAGCCTCCAGGTGAGTCCGGCTCACCAACGTCCTGGCCTCCACCTGCGAGGCCCGGAGCAAAGTCCGGCACGCAGAGCCCACCTTGACTCTGTTTTGTTTGTTTGTTTGTTTGTTTGTTTGTTTGTTTGTTTTTGCGGTACAGGGGTTCTACCTCCAAGCTACACCCCCGGCCCTATTTTTTATACTTTATTTTGAAACCGGGTCTCACGAAGTTGCGGAGGGCCTCACTAAGTAGAGAAAGAGAGAGAGAGAGAGAGCTGAGGCTGGCTGCGAACCCGGATCCTCAGGTCTCCGCCTCCCAAAGTACTGGGATTACAAGCGTGCGCCACCACGCCCGACCCCACCTTGACTCTGACCTCCAGAACGGAGGGACAATAAATCGGTGTCGTCTAAATCTCTTGAGTTTTGCTAATTTGTAAGAAAAGCAATAGAAAATGTATATAGTTGGCAAAGATGAATCAATAGTATCACACACAGACAGAAAAAGAAAAAGAAAAAAATCAGAGCCAGGACTCTACATAGCCTCCTATACCTTTGCAATTCTGGTCTGGGCACTCCGATCATCAGAGAACTAAGAGATCATTAAAGCATTCTCTTCTGATACCTGAGAGAGTTTTTCTCTTTTCAAATACAGTTGCCCCTCTATATCCCCATATTTGGCATCAGCAGACTCAACCAACCTCAGATAAAAATATTGCGTCTGTACTGAACATGTACATTTTTTTCCTGTTACTACTCCCTACAATATAACAACTATTTATGTTGCATTTACATTGTATCAGGTACTATAAATAATCTAGAGATGATTTATTTTCATGCCTCACTTAACGGGGATACATTAATTCTGTTGTTGTGGGAATATCATAGCACGTATTTACACAAACTGAGACGGCTACAATGTCACTAGATGATATAATCTTGTGGGTCTGCAGGGTAGTTATATATGTGTATGTTTCCTCCTTGACCAAAACATTGTTATGCAGGGCATGACTGTATATGAGAGTATGTGTGTAGGTTCTATGCAAATAGTATGCCATTTTATATAAGGGATTTGATCATCCACAGATTCTGATATCTGTTAGGATCCTAGAACCAATCCCCTTCAGATACCAGGGGATGACTATAGTGGGTTTTTCTGCTTCTGATCAATAGATACCAGACTTTCATTAGTCTGTAAATTCTAATAGGTGAAATGGCCACAAAGCATGACATTTTGGTCAGAATGGAGGGTGCCATCCTTCCACAGCCTTCTAGAATCTTTTTCCATGGCTTCTTGTCCTCTCGGCCGCTAGCTCATTTCTCAACTTATTCCATACACATTTCCCTTTTTCTATCAGCTTGTGTGTGTGTGTGTGTGTGTGTGTGTGTGTTATTGGGGATGGAACCCAGGGGCAGTCTACCTCCAAGCTACACCCCCAGCCCTATTTTACTTTCTGTTTTGAAACAGGGTCTTGCTAAGTTGCTGACAGCCTCACTAAATTGCTGAGGCTGGCTGCAAACCTATGATCCTCCTATCTCAGCCTTCCAAGTATTGGGATTACAGGCATGCACCACCACACCCAGTTTTAGAGGGAACCTTTCATTTAACAAAACTCTTTTGGATACAGATCCAAAAACAGAAGGGAAGGTTTTGTATTTCTAGCTCACCCATGTTGCATCTTCCACTACCCATCTTGCAGATACAGTCTCCCAAGACAACCAACACGGTGTGCAGACATACTGCTGCTTTCTTTGCTGGTCCTATAAAGCCAGATATTCAGTGAATATGAATTATAGTCCTGGAAAATATAACAATATTGAATGGGGCATGATGGCACATGCCTGTAATCCCAGCTACTCCAGGGGCTGGAGCAGGAGGATCTCAAGTTCAAGGCCAGCCTGGGTAACTTAGCAAGACCCTGTCTCAAAATAAATAAAATAAAAAGGGCTGGGGGTGCTCAGTGGTAGAGTGCTTGCTATCATATGTAAGGCTCTGAGTTTGATCCCTGATACACCAAAAAAAAAAAAATTAGCAATATTGGGTTGGGGATGTAGTTCAGTGGTACAACATTTGCCTAGCATGCTCAAAGCCCTGGGTTCTATCCCCAGCATCACAAAAGAGAAAAAGAAATTGTAATATCACACTGATGGCCACTGGCTACTGCTCAGGTTCATTCCCCACTGTGGCAGTCAGGCCATCAGTGATGAGCTTAAAAACTGCTTCTAATGGTGGATTGTCTCCCAAGTCTTCTACGTCTGCTGTTTCTGGAGTACCTCTAACCAGAATGCCTCCCTGCTTTTCATTTTACTTATAAAATAGGGATCACATCCCATATCTTTCTATAGATACTACTTATAATTATATATAATATTTAAGATAAAATATAAATATTTCTGATACATATATATGTGTCATATATATGTAATAGCCACCTAATTTCTTTCTATTTCCACCCCACTACAAACCATCCTGTTCATTGCATTCCACAACCTAACTCCTGTCACGATGTCCTCTTCAGTGACTAAAGCCCTTCAGCAACTTTCCACTGACCAGACAGTGCCCAGCTCCTCGGCTCCACAAAACGCCTCTCATGGTCCAGCCCCTTCCCCCTCTTCCAGCCTGGTCCACCGCCACCAGCACCGCCACCAGCACCGCCCACCTCCGCTTCCCAGGGCCTCAGATGCACGATGCCCTTTTGTTCTTCCCGTGCCTCTGCAAATGACATCGCCTCTGTTTAGAATGCTTTTCCCATACTGTTCCACTCAGCAAATTTGCCTCAAGAGCTGATTATCTCTCTTCCAATATATTTGCATGACTCTGTGTGTGTGTGTGTGTGTGTGTGTGTTTCTGCGGATTGAACCCGGGGGCATTCTACCTCTGATCTACACCCCCAGCCCTCTTTTTTTATTTTTTATTTTTTATTTTTTATTTTTTATTTTTTATTTTTTATTTTTGAAACAGTGTCTCACTAAGTTGCAGAGGGCCTCCCTAAGTTGCTGAGGCTGAGAACCTTCGATCCTCCTGTCTCAGCCTCCCAAGTACTGTGATTACAAGCATGTGCCACCTCGCCCGGCTTGGATGGTATTTCCTAAATGCTTTAATGAAATATGATTCACACAGCATGAATTCACCCACTAAAGTGTAGCTCAGTGGTTTCCAATACATTCACAGAGTTGTACAACTATCATCACAAACTCATTTGGAAACATTTCATTACCCCTAACAGTAAACCTCTGCTCATTTGAGTCGCTCCCTTTCCCTCTGCCCCAGCCCTAGACAACCACTCATCTTTCTGTCTCTACACCCTTGCCTAGTGGAGATAGTTCTTAAGGATGGAATCATACAGTGTGTGCTGCTTTGTAACTAGTCTCTTTCACTTAGCTTACTGTCTTTAAGATTCATCCATGTGATACATGTGTCAGTACTTCATTTTAATTGTCAAAAAATATCCCCTTGTATGGGTAGGCCACATTTCAACCATCCATCCGTCAGTTAGTGAAAATTTGGATTGTTTCCACTGCCTGACTATTATTAATTATGCTGCTATGAACATCTGTGTGCAAGATTTGTGAGTCCCACAGAACTTAGTGCACAACTCCGTTTTGACATTGCTTGCTTTGTATTGTAATTATTTTTATATTCTTCCCCACTGAATTATAAAATCTTCTAGGACCCAACCACTCTTGGAACCTGCCTTGTCGCAAGCAATTCTGATGAATGGATGAAAGAATGAATGAGTGGATTATCTTAAGCAAGGTGGAACGTGTATGGTCATATTGATTTTTTTGTGTGTGGTACTGGGGATTAAACCTAGGGACATTCTACCTCCGAGCTACACCCTAGCCCTATTTTTTATTCTTTAACTTGAAACAGGTCTCACTAAGTTGCTGAGAGCCTCACTAAGTAGCTGAGGCTCGCCACGAATCTATGATCCTCCTGTCTCAGCCTCCCAAGTACTGGGATTACAAGCGTGCACCACCACACCCGGCTTCATATTGATTTTTGACTAAGGAAAAGAATTTTGGCAATAAGCCAGGAAGGTGGTGTCAAAGTAGGAAGAGAATAATCCTAAACTCGAGTAACTAAATAAAAGCCATGAATGTCTGTCCTGCATGCACGTGGACGTAGCTTTGGGGTTCCCCTTGCCCTCTCACAAGCACCATCTCATTAGATGACACGGGGCTGGCAGGAGAGGCTGCTATGAACACCGAGCGCAGGGCCTGGTGGGTACCTGCTCCACGGAGGACCCCTAGGAAGCCCTGGCCGTTCCTGCTGGCAGCGAACACTGGGCCCCTCCCAAAGCCACCCACAGGACCCCAACCCCACCCCTCCCTCCCTGCCTTCCACCATCCTGGCTCCCATTGGTTCCAGTATTGAGACCCACATTATTCTAAGCTCATACTTTTAGTCCCCTGAGGGCACGGGAGAGGGATACTTACAAGAGGCCACTACAGCCCACACCTCCTTGGTGCCCACACTGAGAGCCAGCGGGGTGGCCGCCTGGAGGTAGACGGCAGAAGGACTGTCGTCCAGTCACCAGTGGCCAGCAGAGCACTGGAGGGGGAGTCATCTCTTCCAATCCTCTTTTGGACAAGGTGGGCCTGTCATAAAAACTCTCATGAGCCTGTCTACAGCATGGCTTGGGGGTCGCTCCACGAGAATGTGTCTCATCGTCTTTTGAGCTGATTAGAAATGCCAAAGCACATTAAAGGAAGAGAGCAGGAGCCGGCTGTGCTATCTAGAGACCCTGATGGGCTGCCTGGCCCTGAGCACCTCTGGGCAGCTGACCCTGTGTGCTGACAGTGCAGGATGACGTCGCCTCGCTGGACACCTTCAGTCACCTCGGCGGTTCAGGAGGTTCCTGGTGACAGCTCACGGCACACAAACCCTAAAATAACTGATTAAGAGGTGGATGCTATTTCTAAAAAGAACAGCCTGTTCTGTCTTGGATGCCAGCGGGTTACGTCAGTTTATCTGCACCCATCACAAAGGGACGCTTTTCTAGAGGGCCGGTTCTCAACGCCCACTTCACTAACTCGCTGCCGCAGATGTGGGGCCAGGATTTCCATCCTGCCAAAAGGTGGAAGTTTCACCTTCATCTCAAGACAGGGATATTCAAAAATGTTGACCGCAAAGAGCGGCCGTTCCAGCCCAACATGTGGGCCATGTGGGAGGAGGCACCCTGATTCTCGAGGGGCGCCCAGCTGCCCTGGGACAGCCCAGGAAGGAGGCTCAGTCCCAGGCCAGGAGGGCAGCTCCTCTTCCCTGGCAAGGGACAGGCGACAGGGGAAGGGAGAAGTGGCCCAGCCCTTTGTCCCTGTGCCAGGAGTAAGGGTACAGTGACTGACCTCAGCTTCCCACAGAGGAGAAAGAATGGATGTGACCCCAGGCCACCAAACACAAGTAAAGAAGGGACTTCAGACAGCAGAGTACGACTCCAGGCTCAGGGTGCCTGGGTTTGAATATTAATTCCGCCATCTCTAATCTGTGTGCCTTGCCCGGCCCCCCTAAACCAGCCCTGTCTCTGTTAATATCTCCTGTGCAGAATTGTCACAAGGACTAAATGAACTGATACTAACATTTTAGGCCTATTAAAAATGCCTGGAACATAATATGTAACACATAAGCATCTGTAACATAATTTAAAAATTTATCCTGCCACCCTGCTCCAAAAGGATTTCTGTGTAAGCACCTGACACGGCTTCATTCCCGTGTTGACGAAGCCTCGGGTCTCAGCAATCAGAAATCTCTTCACGCATCAACTCTTGGAGCACAGGGGACTAAAGATACCAGGAGTGATGACAATTTTAAAATGGTCAAAAGGGGCTGGGGTTGTAGCTCAGTGGTGGAAAGCGTGCTTAACATGTGCAAGGCCCTGGGTTCAATCTGCACAAAGTAAAAACTCAAAAAAGGACCATAAAGCAAAGATATAACCTGACCTAATAATATAGGTTAGATAGTAGAGGCAGCTCCTCCCTTTCTAGGATCAAAAGGGGGGAAAAACAACTAGCCATGTGTAGTGGCACACACTTATAATCCCAGTACTTGGGAGGCTGAGACAGGAGGATCGCAGGTTCAAGGCCGATTCCTAATTCCTTAGCAAGACACTGTTTCAAAGTAAAAATTTTAAAAAGGGCTGGAGGTATAGCTCAGAGGTTTAAAAAAAATGTGCCTGGGTTCAATCCCCAGTACAAAAAAAAAAAAAAGGCAAAAAACACCTGTGATTGGGAGCTCTTCTAAAATGGAGCTTGGGAGAAGAGAAAAGAGGTTTTTTTTTTTTTTCCTCAACCCTTAAATATTTCAAACTAAGCAATTGATTCCAGGAATTTTTACAATGGTCAGTTTCTGGAGCAGGAAGGTAATTTCCTTGTGAAAATGGAAGGCAGGGACATCCTTGGGTCCAAAAGTCTCAGATGCTCACAACCTATTCAATACTTAGAGGGATATTTTATTATCAATATTAATTATTATTATTATTATTATTATTATTAGAAACTTAGCTCTTATATTCAAGGACAATCTCTGAGCCAAATTTCAGCCCTGGGCTGCGGGGCGCACCTGTGAAAACAGACCCTCCCACCTGGACCTGTCGATGCCTGCAGCTCCAGGGCTGTCGCCATCCCCTGCAGTGTGGGAGGGAGAGGCGGTGGCCCAGGTTGAGCATCGGCCCGCGGGGGCTCAGGTGGCGCCAACACCGCAGGCACCTGACCACCGACGCTACAGGACAGCAGGGCCCCCCATTTTATTATTCTTCTTTTAACTAAATGTCCGCGGTCACAGGGACCCTCACCTCCTGAGTGCTACTTGCCACCTGCAGTGGGACATTTCTACTGTGAATGTCATCGCTGCTGGGACACCTCTCACTTTGTCATGGCCATTTTAAGACATAAACTGAAGGAAATAGGAATGTGTGTTTTCTCAAGAGGAACATCTCGAGAACAGAAAACCAAACACACTCGGATAAAATGCCTGTTAGGTGTCAAGAAATAACAAGCAGCAGGAGTATTTGAAAAGCATGGAGAGGAGGAAAGCGCTTCAGGTGTAGAGCAGGTGGAGCCAGCCCTCCTTTCCCTGTCGGTAAGAGCAAAGTCAATTTCCAATAATGCTCTTTATTTTAACCCAATTTTTTGGGTACTGGGGATTGAACCCAGGGGTATTTTATCTTTTAGCTACACCCATAGCCCTTTGTATTTTTTATTATGAAGCAGGGTCTTGCTAAGTTGCTGAGGCTGGCCTTAAACCTGAGATCCTCCTGTCTCAGCCGCCCAAGTACTAGGATTACAGGTGTGCACCACCACGCCCGGCTAACCCACAAAACTTAAAGGGGGACAAATGACTCATGCCTTCCCTTAACAAATGTGCCAGGCATGTTCTGAGTGGACCACACAGAACTCTCTGTGTCACCCATGATGCGCAGTGAAGGATGCAGAACATTGCAGGGTGCGCAGTGCTGCGGAGGAAGAAGCTGGGAAGCAAGTGGTCCCGGTTGTCAGTTTCCATGTGGAACAGGAAGGGACTCTGCTTGTGATAGTGGAAGGCGGGGCATCCTCCAGTTCAAATATCAAATGAGCGGGGCGCAGTGGCTCACGCCTAGAATCCCAGGATTTGGGAGTCTGAGACAGGAGGATCACAGGTTCGAGGCTAGCTTCAGCTATTTAGCAAAACCCTCTTCAAAAAATAAAGAAGGCTCTGGGTGTAGCTCAGAGGTAGAACACCCCTGAGTTCAATCCCCAGGGCCCCAAAACAAAAGTATCAAATGCCTGCAACCTAGTCAGTATTTGGGGGAAGATATTTATTATTACTATTATCATTATTATTATTATCATTTATAAAAGAAAGTTCATTTTTATATCCAGGGACACACTCTGAGCTAAATTTCCACCTTGGGCTGCAGGCCATACCTGTAAAAGCAGATTCTATCACCTGGACCTACCAGCCTGACTTTTTTTTTTTTTTTGGTACGGGGTGGGGGGATTGAACCCAGGGGCATTCTACCTCTGAGCTACACCCCCAGGCTTTTTTATTTTTATTTTGAAACAGGGTCTCACTATGTTCCTGAGGGTCGTGCTAAGTTATTGGGGCTAGCCTTGAATCTGTGATCCTCCTGTCTCAGCCTCCCAAGGACCAAGATTACAGAGGTACACCACCATCCCCAGCTTGCCATTTTTTTTTTTTTTTTTTTGCGGTACCAGGGATTGAACCCAGGGGCGTTCTACCTCCACGCTACACCCCCGGCCCTATTTTTTATCCTTTATTTTGAAAC
>PVJS01026725.1:0-26785 GCA_004027185.1 Glis glis
ACACATGCATTAGTCTGGTAATTAGGTTTTAGTTCTTTGGGGTAGATGCCTAGAAGTGGTATCGCTGGGTCATACAGTAGGTTTATTCCCATTCTTCTGAGGATCCTCCACACTGTTTTCCAAAGCGGTTGCACTAATTTGCAATTCCACCAACAGTGTAGTAGAGTTCCTACTTCTCCACATCCTCGCCAGCATTTGTCTAGTACTGTCTTAATTCTTCTGTAAATTTAAAACTGTTCTATAGCCATCATGGAAAACATGATGATATACTTTTATTGATGCATTATAGTCTCACATAATAATGTAAATTATAGATAGTGACATACATGCACACAGCACTTGGTGGGCTTTCCCCCCAGCTCCCTTCCCATTCTCCCACCCTGCCCCATACAGGGTACTGAGATTGACATTGGTATTCTCACATATGTACATAATGTTGATGTACATAATTCCTACATTGAGCCTCACTCTCCTTCTTCTCCTTCCCCTAGACCACCTCCCTGGCTCCACTGAAGTTTCTCCATTATCTGGCATCCCTCTGGTATCCCAATGATTCCCTAGCTTCTGCATATGAGAGAAAACATATAACCCTTCACTTTCTGTGACTGACTAATTTCACTTAACATAATGTTCTCCAGGTTCATCCATTTTACTGAAAATGACATAATTTTGTTGTTCTTTATTGCTTAGTAGAATCCCATTGTGTGCATATCCCATATTTTGTAATCCATTCATCTGTTGATAGACACCTAGGTTGGCTCCATAATTTGGCTATTGTGAATAGTGCTGCTATGAACATGGATATGCATATGTTACTGTAATTATCTGATTTCAGTCCCTTTGGAAAGATACCCAGGAGTGGTATAGCTGGATCATATGGTGTATCTATTCCATATTTTCTGAGGAATCTCCACATGATCTCCATAGCAGCTGCACTTATTTGCAATCCCACCAACAGTGTAGAAGGGCTCCAATTTCCCCACATCCTCACCAGCATTTATTGTTTTTTGACTTCTTGTTGAGTGCCATTCTGATTGGGGTTAGATGGAATCTCAGTGTAGTTTTGATTTGCATCTCCCTGATTGCTAATGATGTTGAACATTTTTTTTCATGTATTTATTGGCCATTTGTAGTTCTTTTGTGAAGTGTCTATTTAGTTTAACTGTCCATTTCTTGATTGGGTTATTTGTGTTTTTATTAGTGTAAAGTCTTTTAAATTCTTTGTATATTTTAGATATTAGTTCTTTATCAGAGAGATAGCTGGCAAAGATCTTCTTCCATTCTGTACGCTTTCTTTTAAGACTCTTGATGGTTTCTTTTGATGAGCGGAAACTTTTAGTTTAATGCCATTCCATTTATTAATTCTTGTTTTAATTTCCTGAGCTTTGGGGGTCTTGTTGAGGAAGTTTCTACCTGTGCCTATATGTTGGAGTGTTGAACCTCTTCTCTAGTAGCTTCAAAGTCTCTGGTCTAATTTCCAGGTCTTTGATCCATCTGGAGTTGATTCCTATGCAGGGTGAGAAATAAGGATTTAATTCAAATTTTCTACAAATGGATAGCTAGTTTCCCCAATACCATTTGTTGAAACCGCTGTCTTTTCTCCAACATATGTGTTTGGCATCTTTGTCGAAAATCAATTGGCTATAAGCGTATGGATTTGTTTCTGTATCTTCTATTCTGTTCCATTGGTCTGTGTGTCTGTTTTTGTGCCTATACGTGTTGTTTTTATTACTATATCTCTGTAGTATAATTTGAAGTCAGGAATTGTGATGGCTCCTGCATGGTTCTTATTGCTGAGAATTGCTTTGGCTATTTTGGGTCTTTTGTTTCTCCATATGAAATTTATGACTGATTTTTCTAGGTCTGTAAAGAATGACATTGGTATTTTGATAGGGATTTCATCTCTGTAGATCACTTTTGGTAGCATGGCCATTTTGATATTATTTATTCTGCCCATCCAAGAGCAAGAGAGATCTTTTCATCTTCTAAGATCTTCAATTTATTTCTTTAGTGTTTTATAATTTTCATTGTAGAGGTCTTCTACCTCCTTGGTTAGGTTTATTTCTAGGTATTTTATTATTTTTGAGGTTATTGTGAAGTGAATGAAATTGTTTTTTAGATTTATTTTTCAGTGGATTCATGGTTGGCATATAGAAAAGCTACTGATTATTTTTTAGATTGGTTTTGTATCCTGCTACTTTGTTGAATTTGTTAATCACCTCTAGAAGTCTTTTGGTTGAGTTTTTTGGGTCTTCTAAATATAGGATCATGTCATCTGCAAATGGAGATAATTTCAGTACTTCTTTTCCTATTTGAGTTCCTTTAATATCCTTCTCTTGGCTTATTACTTTGGCAAGAGTCTTGAGGACTATATTGAAAAGGAGTGGGATAGTGGGCATCCTTGTCTTGTTCCTGATTTTAAAGGGAATTCCCACCATTTTTCCCCATTCAATATGATGTTGGCTTTGGGTTTATTGTATATTGCCTTAATGGTGTCGAAGTTGTTTTCTTCTATTCTGATTTTCTGCATTGTTTTTAACATGAATGGGTGTTGGATTTTGTCAAATGCTATTTAAGCATCTATTGAGATGATCATGTGATTTTTGTCTTTAGTTACATTTATGTGGTGAATAACGTGTATTGATTTGCATATGTTGTTCCAGCCATGCATCCCTGGGATAAAACCAACTTGGTCATGGTATACAATTTTCTTGATGTAGTTTTGAATGCACATCACTAGTATTATGTTTAGAATTTTTGCATCTATGTTCATCATATTGGTCTGTAATTTTCTTTTCTTGAGGAATCTTCATTCGGTTTTTGTATTAAGGTGATACTGGTCTCATAGAAGAAGTGTGGAAGGATTCCATCTCTTTCGAGTTCACGGAATAACTTGTGAAGTATTAGGTTTAGTTTTTATGTAAAGGTTTTGTAGAATTCAGCTGGGAATCTGTCTGGACCTGGGTTTTTCTTTGATCAAAGGCTTTTTATTGCTGTTTCTATCTCTTTGCTTGCTATTGGTCAGTTTAGGTTTTCTATATCTTCTTGGTTCAATTTAGGTAGGTTTGTCAATTTCTTCTATCTTTTCCATTTTATTGGAGTATAAATTTTCAAAATAGTTTCTGGTGATCCTCTGGATTTCTCCACTGTCTGTAGTGATGTTTTCTTTTTCATTTCTGATGTTAATAATTTGGGTTGATTCTTTCTTTTGGTTAGGTTGGATAAAGGTTTATCAATCTTGTTAATCTTTTCAAAGAACCAGGTATTTGTTTCATTGATCTTTTGTATTTTTTTTCGTTCTTGTTCTCTATTTCATTGAGTTCTGCTCTGATTTTAATGATCTCCTGCCTTCTACTGACTTTGGGATTAGACTGTTCCTGTTTTTCCAGGTCCTTGAGGTATGTCATTAGGTTGTTTATTTGCTGACTTTCTGTTTTTCTTATGTGGGCACTCAGTGCTATAAATTTTTATCTTAAAACCACTTTCAAAGTGTCCCATAGATTTTGGTAGGTCATGTCTCTATTTTCATTTAATTCTAGGAATTTTTTTATTTCTCTTCGTATTTCTTCTCTGATCTAATCCTCATTCAAGAGTGTATCATTCAGTCTCCATATATTTATGTAATTTCTTTTTGTCTTCCTGTTGTTGATTTCTACTTTCATTCCATTATGATTTGAGAAGATGCAGGGAATTGTATTACATTTTTTTATTTGCTAGTACTTACTTTGTGGCCCAGAATATGGTCTATTTTGGAGAAGGTTCCATGAGCAGTTGAGAAAAATTTGTATTCAGCTGTTGTTAGTTAAAATATTCTGAATATGCTTATTAGGTCTATTTGGTTTATGGTGTTCTTTAGGTCTGAAGAGTCTTTACTCATCTTTTGCCTGGAAGATTGATCTAGTGGTATGAGTGGTGTGTTGAAGTCTCCCAATATTATTGTATTTGGATCTATTTGAGACCTAATGTCCTGAAGAGTTTGTTTTATAAAAGTGGGTGCACCCACATTTGGGGTATAAATGTTTATTATCATTACATCTTCTTGTTGGATTGTTCCTTTTATTAATAAGAAGTGTCCTGCTTTGTCTCTTCTGGTATGTTTTAGCTTAAAGTCCACTTTGTTGGATATGAGCGTTGCTACTCCTACTTGTTTTCGGTCTCCATTTGCATAATATATCTTTTCCTATCCTTTCACCTTAGTCTGTGGGTATCTTTGCCTGTAAGGTGAGTTTCTTGCAAACAGCATATAGTTGGATTATAGTGTTTGATCCACATTGCTAATCTATGCCTTTTAATTGAGGAGTTTAGACCTTTGACATTCAGTGTTATTATTGAGAGATGATTTTTGTTTCCTGTCATTTTGAGTTATATTTTCTGTTTGATGTAGTGTTATTTCTCCTTCACTTAGTTGCCCATCTGGTGGAATTCACCTGTCCTCTGGTTCGGTATTTGCTTCTTTTTTCTTCTTTGAGTTTTATTTCTTTAAGTATTTTCTCTAGTGCTGGCTTGGTAGTCATGAATTCTTTTATTTTCTGTTTGTCTTGGAAGGTTTTCATTTCTCCATCAAATTTGAATAATAGCTTTGCTGGATATAGCAATCTTGGTTGGGATTTGTTTTCTTTCAGGATGTGGAATACATCATACCAGCTCCTCCTGGCTCTCATGACTTGGGTTGAGAAGTCTGAGGTGATTTTTATTGTTTTACCACTGAATGTCACCCGTTCTTTTGTTCTCAATGCTTTTAAGATTCTTTCCTTGGCCTCTATGTTAATCATTTTGTTTATTATGTGGCATGGGGAAGTTCTTTGATCTTATTGTGTTGGTGTTCTGAATGTCTCTTGTACACAGATGTCCAAGTCTTTTTTTTTTTTTTTTGCGGTACCAGGGATTGAACCCAGGGGCGTTCTACCTCCGCGCTATACCCCCGGCCCTATTTTTTATACTTTATTTTGAAACTGGGTCTCACGAAGTTGCGGAGGGCCTCACTAAGTAGAGAGAGAGAGAGCTGAAGCTGGCCGCGAACCTGGATCCTCCGGTCTCCGCCTCCCAAAGTACTGGGATTGCAAGCGTGCACCACCATGCCCGGAGTAGTCAACTTGATTTTTAAATGTACAATATAGATGGCAAAATATTGATGAGGATTAGATGTATTTAAGTAGATATTTTCAAGAAAGTGGCATTACATCGATGATAAACTCTTTCTGGGTTCTAGGCACAGCTGGGGATGGCTTGAGAGAAATGTTACAACCAAGTGTGAGTTACAGTTAGTGTGTGGACCTGCACACTCAGCAAGCAGGCAACAGCTCTCCGGTTATGGGATGAAATTGGACAAGGGGAAGTATGGAATTATTTTTTGCCCACACCTTACTCGGAGCCTTCTGGCTTCTGTGAGATTGGCCCATGATGTGAATGAGGAGGATGGACAAGACTCTACCTGAGAGAGGGGAGGTTCTTTGTTTTTTTTGTTGTTGTTATTGTTGCGGGTCTGGGGATTGAACCGGGGCATTCTACCTCCAAGCTACACCTCCAGTCCTATTTTTTATTCTTTATTTTGAAGCAGGGTCTCACTAAGTTGTGGAGGGCCTCACTAAGTAGCTGAGGCTGGTCGCGAACCCGGATCCTCCTGTCTCAGGCTCCCAAGTACTGGGATTACAAGCGTGCGCCACCATGCCCGGCTAAGGGGAGGCTCTTTGGACTCAGTCTCTAGCTGACTCACACCTGGCTTGGAGGAGGTTCTTGAAGATGTTCTGCAAATGCTGTGAGGCTGTTTTCTCGTGGCCTCTGCAGCGTGGCAGGGGTGCTTACTGCAGAATCTCAGTAGGAAAGCATATGCTTAACATCAGACGACACACCTGGAATTCAATGATCATCATTTCTAGCCTGCAACTCACTAAAAATTGGGTCATCCTGGACAAATTAATGACCCTGAAACCTAAGCCCCAGCCCAGACCTAGTATATCAGAATCCCTGGTTGTAGGGCTTGAACATCAGTAATGTTTTAAAAGCAACTAGGTGAACCAGGCTTAGTGGTGCACACCTGTAATCCCAGTACTTGGGAGGCTGAGAGAGGAGGATCCCAGGTTCAAGGACAGCCTCAACAAGTAGTGAGACTCTAGGTAACCTAGTAAGACCCTGTTTCAAAACAAAAAATAGAAAGGGCTAGGGGTGTAGCTCAGAGGTAGAATGCCCCTGGGTTCAATCCCCAGTACCACAATAAATAAATAAATAATATAATAAATAAAAAATTAAAAATTAAAAGCAACTAGGTGATTTACATGTGTATCTGGCATGAAATCGCTACTAACTGATCTTAAGTCTCCTGCCTGGCCTTGGAATACACACTGAAATCTAAATTTTGGCAGGTGACAAAGCATTGTCTGCTCCAGCTCCTTCCCTTCCGATGCCTTATTTTTCCCCAGTATCTTTTCTAATCATGATCATTTTCTCCCACTTCTGCTGACATCTGTAACCATAAACCCCGTATCTGGAATAACACAGCCACCCGAGGCCGGCATTTTCCACCTCTCGGGACTAGCTGGAATGATGTAGCAGCCTCTTATTGCTCTTTTCTTATCATTTTAATGAACTTCTTCCTATTTAAAAATTTGTGCTGGCAGCATGCCCTCTCTAGGCCATTTGCTCATTGCCAACAGCTGGTTATCACACTAATTAGAATGAGCACCGGCTTTACAGTCCTATAATTTAGGGTACAGAGGCTGCCAAGTTGAGGTCAGTTTTGTCTATGGGAGCTGAAACTTGCCAGGGTGACCTTGTCAGCTAAAATCCTGTAGTTTATTAAGCCTATTTCTACCATATTAAAGAATTAATTGAAGCTGGGCGTGGTGGCTCACACCTGTAATCCAGCCTTGGGGGGCTGAGACAGGAGGATTACAGGTTTGAGACCAATTTCAGCAGCTTAGTGTGACTCTCAGCAACCTAGTGAGACCCTGTTTCAAAACGAAAAAATACAAAGGGCTGGGGGTGTAGCTCGGAGGTAGAATGCCACTGGGTTCAATCCCCAGTACCCCCCAAATTAACATAACAAGATATGATAAAAGCTAAAAAAAACCCTCAAACTAAAAAAGAAAGCATAACACATATATCTTGGAAATATTATTATCTTTTCATAATATCCAGGGTATAGAGTCATAGACTCTAAGGAAGGGACTTATATGGTCATCAACTTCTACTAAACAAGGAAAACCATTGCAGACAATCATGTACCTGTCTTCCAAATACTTCTAATAACTATAAGTTGTTATTATGTTGTCATTAGTGATTTGTTTCTTCAAAGCATTTGTTTAAACATTGATATTTTAATATCTATGCTAAATTCAAGGATTACACAGATTTAGATTTTTTTCTGGGAGCCTCCAAACTGGGAAATAATTAATGTTGCTTGGGACTGCGAGGGGGAAAAAGTTCTGGGAAGTTTCACAGAGGAAATGACTTATGAATTAGGTCTTAGGGTATGGGTAGATTTTCAGGCAGAAAGGATAGAGTAGGGAGAAGGTAATGGGTGTAAAACAGGACCTCACAATTAAAATCGATTTTTTTATCTTTCCTATCCTTCTAATTACTTCTCTATCTTTCTCTTTCCCTAAGACAAAGAACAATACACAACTTTGACTATGGTTCATGGACCAACCAGCAGCCTTGGTATCAGTGGGAAGTTTGAAAGAAATATAGAATTTAAGAGCCCACCCCATTGCTACTGAAGTAGCACTCAGTAGTCTGCATGTATGTTAAAGTTTGAGAAGCACTGGGCTATAGCTTGTGTCTTTATTTCTACACAAGCCATTCAGTCTTTCAAAAATAATGATTACATTTTGTATCTAACTAATGCATGTTGACAGTTTTATTAATTTTAATTTTATTTTTTGTGGTCCTGGGGATTAAACCCAGGTCTCAGCACATGCCAGGTAAGCACTCTGCCACTGAGCGACAACCTCAGCCCTGTAGACAGTTTTAATAGTCAAATAATTCTGCAGGGGTCATAAAAAATGGTAGGCCCCTTTTCTACCTCTCCCCATTCCCACTAATTATGTCCTAGAATCTATCACTTTTATGTCTTTTAGCTATTTGCTCTAATATTTGCCTTCAACTCTGAAATTAAAGTGATCATATTACTATTTATAGATTTATCCATTTTAAAAGTAGTCTAAACCTTCATCAGAGCAGTGATAAATTAGCTTTCTTATACAACCACCTTAACTTGCTTTTCCCTTCCTTCCAACCTAATTATAAGAAAAGTTTGACTAGGATTTAGTGATTTTAGTATTATGACTATAAATAATGTTACTAAACTGAGTAGTATATTCTTTTTTGTTTTTCCTGGAGTTAATTATTGCTTTGTTTTTTTTCATTTGTTTGGTTTTAATGTGCATGTGCTTATTTCTAATTCTTCCTTATCTTTCCAACAGAATTGTAAATACCTTCTCAATACAGCCACCCATTCTATCAGTTCCTTTTGTTTTCCTTGGATTTTTTTCTTCAATCCTCCTGTTTTAAAGTGCACTGACTGTTCTATAGGCATCTGATACAGCAGCCATCCTAGGGTGGTTTTTTTGGTTGTTGTTGTTATGATTCTGAAAAATTCTTTTGTTTTTCTTCATTTTGAATTCTCACTGTTTCAGATATCATGATCTCTTTTGTTCAGTCTTTCACTTTTGCGAAGGATCTCCTCTGCCCCTGGAACGAGGTGTGTGCTAGGTACGTCTGATGCATCTAGTACCATGCATGATCTTTCCCTGGGAGATAGACACTGGAATCCTGAGGATATATACTTCAGAGTCTTATGTTGCCAATGTTCTTGTTCAGATTAAGCCAATGCGAGATCCCCTTATGAGATTTGGAAGGAGGAAATGAGGTGGGGTTTGTTCTTTCATCAGAAGTAGTGACAGACTAACACGGCCTTCTGCAGTGGTTTTCTCACATTTGACTATGTGCTCCTAGTAGCTGTGGCTCTACTAAGAGGTTTGTGTTGCTTCCTGATTGCTGGGTAGATCTCTTCTACCCTCCTAGTCATTTTAACAACATGAGATCAGTATATTAGATCATTTACTGTTTGGACTACCTGTAATAGATTTGTTTTTTCTGACTGAACCCTTGCCAAGAGTGGCTTCAAAAGAAAAATACTTTCAAAAATGGGAATTTAGAGCCGGGCGTGGTGGCGCACGCTTGTAATCCCAGTACTTTGGGAGGCGGAGACCGGAGGATCCAGGTTCGCGGCCAGCCTCAGCTATCTCTCTCTCTCTCTCTCTCTCTCTCTCTCTCTCTCCCTGTCTCTCTCTCTCTACCTAGTGAGGCCCTCTGCAACTTTGTGAGACCCGGTTTCAAAATAAAGTATAAAAAAAAATAGGGCCGGGGGTGTAGCGCGGAGGTAGAACGCCTCTGCGTTCAATCCCCGGTACTGCAAAAAAAAAAAAAAATATGGGAATTTAGGCTTAGTATTGAAGATGGTAAGATTTGCAGTAGTGAGTACCTCTATGATATTAGTAATTTATGGCAAAAGACTTACATATTTTTTACTTGTACTTTCATCGAATAAAGTGCCTAAAATTAAAGGTACAGTTTTGGGAGACCAAGTGGCTGCCATAATACTTACACACGGTTGGAGTGAAGACCACAGGGACTGTGGGTCAGCTGGATATCTCTGAGCACATTGGAGAGATTACAGAAAGGAGTGATGACTTCAGAGTTTTAGAAAGTTTGCTTAAGACATTATCAGAAAACCAGAGAGCTTCTGTTAATGCCCCCAAAATAATATCTTTTGGAGTTACAAGATTCTAAATACCCAAACTTACCAAAACCAGGGCTCCAAATACCATTGTAACCAAACACCAGACCCAAAATTTGATCTTGCACACTAGAGAATTGCAAATCAAGTTGAATTCACTGCCTCACCAGGTCTACTATGTGAAAGTTAAGATGTATTAAGAAATCGTGTGCTAAGGACAGAATCGCCCTCCTCATCATGTTTTAAACACCCCAATGTGACGGTGTTTGAAGATAATGGCCTTTAAACAGGTGATTGAGGTGAAATGAGGCCTTAAGGGTAGGGCCTTAAACCAATGTGACTGATGTTCTTATAAGAAGAAGAGAAACCAGGGATGCACATGTAAGAGGAATGGCCATGTGAGGACGTGGAGAGAAGGCCATCTGGAAGCCCAGGAAAGAGGCCTCAGGAGAAATCAGCCCTGACTTGATCTTGGACTTCTGGTTCCCAGAACTGTGACAAAGTTTCTGTTGTTTTTGTCACCCAGTCTGTACTATTTTATGGCAGCCCTAACAAATTAATATACATTTACTATGTCTTATTGAAGGTCTCAGAGAACAAAGGTTGAGCATTCCTGATCCAAACACCTGAGATCCAAAAATACTCCAAAATCCTAAAAAAACAACCCAGGGGCATTTTACCTCAGAGCTACAACCCCATCCCTATTTTATTTTTTATTTAGAAACAGGGCCTCACTAAGTTGCTGAGGCTGGCCACAAACCTGAGATCCTCCTTTCTCAGTCTCCCAAGTACTGGGCCTACAGGTGTCTACCACACCCAGCTCCAAAACTTTGATGTCATAGTGGAAAGTCCCATGCCTGACCTCATGGGATGGGTCACAGTCAAAACACAGGTGCACTAAAATTATTGTATAAAATTACCTTCAGGCTATGGGTATAAGGTGTCTATGAAACATAAATAAGTTCTGTGTTTAGACTTGGGTCTCATCTTCAAGACAATATGTAAGATATTTGCATTATGTATATGCAAATATCCCCAAATCCTAAATCCATACTTCTAATCCCAAGCATTTGGGATAAGGGATACTAAGCCTATACTACTTTTACCAAAACATTGAAAAGGCATTAGTTGTAGTAGTTCCCTCTTTCTAGTGCCTGCCCTTAAAGGCTGGGGCTGGGCTGGGCATGGTGATGCATACCCCAGTACTTGGAAGGCTGAGACAGGAAGATGGCAGGTTTGAGGTCACCATCAGAAATTTAGCGAGGTCCTCAGCAACTTAGTGAGATCCTATTTCAAAATAAAAAATAAAATAGGGCTGGGGATGTAGCTCAGAGGTAGACACATCTGGGTTCAATCCCCAGTACCACAAAATGAAACAAAATAAACAAAAATGGCTGGGGATGACAGTTTAAAATGCTGCCATATAAATGGGTCCTTCAATTTCAATATGGTTGATAGTGACAGAGGACAGGTGGTGGCAGATACTGATAACACATGACTAATTAGTGATATTTAGAATAGATTAGCAGCAGATATTTTTGATGATGACTAATCATAACATCTCTAAGACTGAAATGGATGTTCAGTTTTATACTTATGTAATAAGGTGTTTTTTGTTTTGCAGCAGTGCTGAGGATCAAACCCAGGGCCTTGTACATGCTAGGCAAGGGCTCTATCACTAAGCTAGATCCTCAGCCCAAGGTTTTGTTTTGTGTGTGTGTGTGTGTGTGTGCATGCATGCATGCTAGTGGGGATTGAACCCAGGGGCATTCTACTTCTGAATTACAGCCTCAGCCCTTTCTTTATTTTTGTTTTAAAACAGGGTCTCGCTAGGTTGCTGAGAGTCTTGCTAAATTGCTGAGGGTCACCCTAAGTTGCTGAGACTAGTCTTGAACCTGCAATCCTCCTGTCTCAGCCTCCGAGTACTGGGATTATAGCATGCACCACCATGCCCGGCTAGTTCAAGATTTTACTTTATACATATAAAGTAGGAAAGTTCCAGGTTTGTGAGTAGAAAATCACAAATGAAGCATTATTATTCATCCCATTTACAGACCGGAGCCAGTTCTTAAATCTGGAACTCTCAAATGGAAGAGAAGGCTTATCTCCTAGGGGTGGGGGGGGGAATCCTTTGACATTGCTACAAGTGTATACTATAAATGTTCTACAAAGAAAATTTCAGATTTCTCTAGAATTACTGTACACTGCCTCTGAGCTGACATATTCTCTAGGGTTCCAAAAGTCACTGTGATCTACTAGTCAGGGTGGAAGTCCATGCAGGCCAGACAATGCAGTAGACTTTATTAATATTTGCTTAACACTCCATTTTTTCCTCCTTGTGGTGTCTTCAAGATGGCAGGATTATATTATGCTGTGTTGAATTCAGGAGTGGTTGTGTGATTTGCTTTGGCTGATGGCATGTGGGCAGGTCAGAAATATCATATGTCACTCCTGGACTTTAAAAGACGCTGTGTGAGCCGGGTGCAGTGGCGCACGCTTGTAATCCCAGTACTTGGGAGGCTGAGACAGGAGGATTGCAGGTTCATGGCCAGCCTCAGCTACTTAGTGAGGCCCTCTGCAACTTACTGAAACCCTGTTTCAAAATAAAATAAAATAAAATAGAGCTAGGGGTGTATCTCAGAGGTAGAATATCCCTGGGTTCAATCCTTAGTGCCACAAAAAAAAAAAAAAAGAAAAGACACTGTATGTTTTGTCCGTGTTTCTTTTCCATAAGATCAGCAGTGTTCCAGGTAGCGCTGCTATCCTGGGTCCTGGTGTGGAGACAGTGTAGGTTAGAGCCATACCGAGTCCGTGATGGACGTGTGACATGAGCAAGAAATTATCCTTTGTTTCTGTAAGGTACTGATACTTGAAGGTATCTGTTAATGGAGCATAACATAGACCATCTTGACTAATGAAGGTGTTAAGTGCCTGAGACCTCTATCTTGATGTGCCGGATGGATCCTCAGATCCATCTTATGGTCATTTCCCCAGGGCCTGAATAGAAAGTTTGACTAGATATACTAGACAACTAGCAAAATAGTCACTCTGACCTTTTCTTACACTAGAAAAGACAACTTTGTAATCCAAAAGCAATGCTGAACCCCTAAGGGAACAGCAGAGATTAATGCTACCATCCGAGGCTTGAAAGATGCGTGGCTAGGGGTTCCTATTTCATTTATCTTGTCTGACTGGTCTGTGCAGGAGACAGATGGGCCTTGGATAATAACATAGATTATGATAAACCTAGCGAGGCGGTGACTAATTGTTTCTATTGTTCCTAATGTTTTCTCTTTGCTGGAGTCAATCAGCACAGCCCCCTGCACCTGCTTTCAGTGTGGAAAATACTTTATTAGTATTATTGGAATAGCATGGCCAAGACCAGCAGGGCACCGTGCTTTCACCTGACCACACAGCGCCACATCTGACTGCCTTGTTACTGACCGAGCCCCGGATCCAATGCCGTGTTTGCCACCTGTCAACTTATGCTCTTCTTGGTTCTTTAAAGAATGGCTTTGCCTTGTCTCTGCTGCCTCTGGTATTCCAGGATTTGGGATTTTTTGTTTGTTCATTTATTTTTTCCAACTCTTGCAATTTTCACTATGACTCAACTCACTTTCCACCCAAATCTGTCAAAAACAGTCACATGCTGCCTTGTCTTACTTCACCACACCTATAAATCTGTTTTGGGGTAGTGAGGTAGAGAATTTTGTTCATCAGAAGTTTTCCACAAAGATTTGAAAATGTGTTTGAGAGCCAGGCGTGGTGGCGCACGCTTGTAATACCAGCACTTTGGGAGGCAGAGACCGGAGGATCCGGGTTCACGGCCAGCCTCAGCTCTCTCTCTCTCTCTCTCTCTCGCTCTCTCTCTCTCTCTCTTTCTCTCTCTCTCTCTCTCTCTCTCTACCTAGTGAGGCCCTCTGCAACTTTGTGAGACCCGGTTTCAAAATAAAGTATAAAAAAATAGGGCTGGGGATGTAGCACGGAGGTAGAACGCCCCTGGGTTCAATCCCCGGTACCGCAAAAAAAAAAAAAAGAAAAGAAAATGTGTTTGAGTAAGAAAATAATACTTCCTACAGTTCTCCACAACTTTCCTTCATTGAAGAGAAAAGTGGAGAAACACTGGGTGTTCTGGAAATTCTGAAACTGTCTGATGCAGTTCAAAGGGAAGAATAAAAGTTGCAGCTGCTTATAGTAAGGAGATGTTATAGTGGGGTGTAGGGAACAGAGGAAAGATAAAAACCCAAGAGGGAAGGCACCTGGGAAAGTTGACGAGAGAGAGAGAGAGAGAGAGAGAGAGAGAGAGAAAGATTCAGGGATGACTGTTGATGTAGGTGGAGAAGAGAGAGAAGGTGATAGGAAAAGAGGATATTAAAGGTGTACTATGAATGCACCCCTACTGTCTTGTCAGAGCTTTGAATGAGGAAGACACATGTTGAGGCTGTAATTTGGATTAGATTTGTGTATCTTTACTCTATTTCATTGGGATGTGGTAGAGATCAAGTCAAACACTGTCAGTATGCTCTCTTGAATCAGTTTTTAATTATACAGATTGAAAAACATCTGGATAACTCCCTACTATCTTCTCATTTACTTTAAAGGTCACTCCTCTTTTTTATCATATTTAACTTGCTTATCCCAATTTAAGTATTTGAAGATCATTTTTTTTCTGTGCAGGGTATTGAACCCAGGGCCTCACACATGCTAGATAAGTGCTCACCACAGAGCTACATCCCTTATCTTTTAAAATTTTATCTTGAGGCTGGGTCTCACTAAGTTGCCCCAATTGGCCTCAAGCTTGCAATCCTCCATCTCAACATCTCAAGTAGCTAGAATTACAGGGGTGCACCCCTGCACCTGGCCTGAAGATCATTATTTCTGATGGAAACTATGGAAATAAGAGTGGAGGTGTCTTCTCTCTACCATCTACTGAGTTTATACCATATTCATTTCATTATATAACATATCAACATATTGAGCAGTAATCAATATTAAATGATATATTTAAATCATTTAAATAATCAATTATATCATGTTAACTAGTAAGAAATAGTTGCCCATAGAGTTTGTGGACTACTTATGAAGTTTTTAGATTTTCTGAAACAAGTTTTACAGATAAAGATTTAAGGAAAAACAGCCACCATTTCTACCCTCACAAGACCTATACTTTTTTATATATTTGTTTATTGTGCATTGTAATTATACATTTTGATAAGTGTCAGGGTAGCAGAATCGTACATGCACACATTGCTCATTTAGACCTCCCTCAAATCCCACCCTATTCCCTCCCCCTTCCTTCTCTTTTGTGCTCAGCATAGTGATTGAGTCTTATAAGTTTGTGTATATACATCATGTGCCTTAGTGTGTTTCCCTCCACCCCCTCCCAACTCCCTCAGTTAGGTCGCCTTCTTTGTTTATCTAAAGTTTTATTCTTCTTTGTCGGGAGTCCCTTCTAAGTCCCATTCTATCTAGCTTCCACACATTAGGGAGAACATCCGACTTTTCACTCTTTGTGACTGACTAATCTCACTTAGCATAATGTTCTCTAGTTCTCTCCATTTCCCTGTAAATGATGTAATTTTGTTCTTCTTTATGGCTGTGTAAAATTCCATTGTGTACATATCCCATAGTCTTATAATCCATTCATCTGTTGATGGACCCCTTGGCTGGTTCCAAAGTTTGGCAATTGTGAATTGTGCAGCTATAAACATAGATATACATGCATTAGTCTGGTAGTTTGATTTCAGATCTTTTGGGTAGATGCCTAGAAGTGGTATTGCTGGGTCATATGGTAGGTTCATTCCCATTCTTCTGAGGATACTCCACACTGTTTCCCAAAGTGGTTGCACTAATTTGCAATCCCACCAAGAGTATATTAGCATTCCTACTTCTCCACATCCTCGCCAGCATTTGTTGTTGTTTGTGTTTTTAATGATTGTCATTCTAACTGGGGTTAGGTGAAATCTCAGGGTAGTTTTGATTTGCATCTCTCTGATTGTTAATGATATTGAACATTTTTTCATATATTTATTGGCCATTTGTATTTCTTCTTCTGTGAAGTGTCTATTTAGTTCATTTGCCCATTTTTTTGATTGGGTTATTTGTTTTTTTAGTGTTTTTTAAAGTTCTCTGTATATTCCAGATATTAGTCCTCTATCAGAGGAGGAGCTGGCAAAAATCTTCTCCCATTCTGTCAGCTCTCTGTTGAGGATCTTGATTGTTTCCTTTGCTGCACAAAAGTTCTTCAGTTTAATACGATCCCACATATTGATCCTCATTTTAATTTCCTGTGCCTTTGGGGCCTTGTTGAGGAAGTCTTTACCAGTGCCTATGTGTTGAAGTGTTTGACCTATGCCCTCTTCGAGTAGCTGCAAGGTCTCTGGTCTGATTTCTAGGTCTTTGATCCATCTTGAATTGACTCTTGTACAAGGTGAGAAGGTGGGGTTTATTTCTTTTTTCTGCATATGGTTAGCCAGTTTTGCCAGCACCATTTGTTGAAGAGGCTATCTTTTTTCCAGTGGATGTTTTTAGCCCCTTTGTCAAAAATCAGTTGGCTGTAGGTATGTGGATTTGTTTTGGAGTCTTCTATTCTGTTCCATTGGTCTATGTGTCTGCTTTTGTGCCAATACCATGCTGTTTTTTATTACTATGGCTTTGTAGTATAGTTTGAAGTCAGGTATTGTGATGCCTCCTGCATGGTTCTTGTTGCTGAGAACTACTTTGGCTATTCTGGGTTTTTTGTTGTTCCAAATGAATTTAAGAACAGATTTTTCTATGTCAGTGAAGAATGACTTTGGTAGTTTAATGGGTATTGCATTGAATCTGTAGATCACTTTTGGACGAATGGTCATTTTGATATTTATTCTGCCTACCCAAGAGCATGGAAGATCTTTCCATCTTCTAAGATCTTCTTCAATTTCTTTTTTCAATGTCTTTAAAATTTTCCTTGTAGAGGCCTTTTACCTCCTTGGTTAGGTTTATTCCCAAGTATTTTATTGTTTTGGGGGATATCGTGAGTGGAAATGTCTTCTGGATTTCTTTTTCAGTGGATTTATGGTTGGCATACAGAAAAGCTTCTGATTTTTTAAGATTGATTTTGTATCCAGACACTGCTGAATTTGTTGATCAGTTCTATGAGCCTTTTGGTTGAGTTTGTTGAATCTTCTAAGTATAATATCATGTCATCTGCAAATAGAGAGAGTTTCAGTTCTTCTTTTCCTATTTGTACTCCTTTTATTTCCTTCTCTTGCCTTATTGCTTTGGCTAGAGTCTCAAGTACTATATTGAAAAGGAGTGGTGACAGCAGACATCATTGTCTTGTTCCTGTTTTTAAGGGGAACTCTCGAAGTTTTTCCTTATTCAGTATGATGTTGGCTGTGGGCCTATTGTATATTGCCTTTATGATGTTGAGGTATGTTCCTTCTCTTCCATTCTCTGCAGTGGTATGTTGTTTCCCTATTTTCATTTGTTTCTTGGAATTTCTTAATTTCTTCCCTTATTTCCTCTATGACCCATTCTTCATTCAGCAGTGTGGTGTTCAGTCTCCAGGTGTTTATGAGATTTCTCTGTGTCTTCTTACAGCTGATTTTTAGTTTCATTCCATTATGGTCTGAAAATACGCAGGGGATTATGTCACATTTCTTGAATTTGCTAGTACTTGCTTTGTGGCCTAGGATATGGTCTATTTTAGAGAAGGTTCCATGAGCAGCTGAAAAAAATGTGAATTTGGCTGTAGTTGGGTGAAATATTCTTTATGTGTCTAGTAGGTCTATTTGACCTATGGTGTTCCTTAGGTCTGAGGCATCTTTACTGACCTTTTGTCTTGAAGATCGAGCGAGTGGTGTGAGAGGTGTGTTGAAGTCTCCCAATATTGTTGTATTAGGATCTATGTGTGACTTAAAGTCATGAAGAATTTGTTTTATGAAAGTGGTCGCACCTATATTTGGGGCATAAATGTTGACTATCATTATATCCTCTTGCTGGATTGTTCCTTTTACCAGTAAAAAGTGACCTTCTTTGTCTCTTCTGATAAGTTTAGGCTTGAAGTCTAATTTGTCTGATATCATAGTTGCTACTCCTGCTTGTCTTTGTGTTCCACTAGTGTGGATAAGCTTGCTCCAGCCTTTTACTTTTAGTTTGTGAGTGTCTTTACTTGTAAGGTGTGTTTCTTGTAAGCAGCATATAGATGGATTAAGATTTTTGATCCATTTTGCTACCTTATGTCTTTTGATTGGGTAATTGAGTCCATTTATATTCAGCATGGTTATTGAGAGATGATTCTTAATTCCTAACATTTTGGGTTTTGACTTCTGTTTGAGGTAGTGTTTTTTTTTTCTTTTCTTAGTTGGCTGTTTGATGGAAGCTATTGTTTCTTTGGTTTTGGCATTTATTTATTATCTCTTCTTCATAGTTAATCTCTTTGAGTATTTTCTCTAATGCTGTTTTGGCAGACATAAATTCTTTCAGCTTCTGTTTGTCGTGGAAGGTTTTTATTTCCCCATCAAATTTTATAGATATCTTTGGTGGGTAGGTAAATCTTGGTTGGAAGTTGTTTTCTTTCAGAGTTTGGAATATGTCGCCGCAGGCCTTCCTGGCTTTCATGACATGGTTTGGAAGGTCGGGAGTGATTCTCATTGGTTTTCCTCTGTATGTTACTTGGTTTTTTCTCTGGTTGCCTTTAAGATTCTCTGCTTGGCCTCTACGTTAGTCAATGTGACTATTATGTAATGTGGTGAATCTCTTCTCTGATCTTATCTATTGGGGGTTCTATATATTTCTTGTACCTGGGTGTCAACCTCCCTTTCTATGTTTGGGAAATTTTCTAATATTACTTCTTTGAAAAGATTGTTTATTCCTTTGGTTTCAGCTTCTAGTCCCTCTTCTATGCCTATTATTCTTAGGTTTGCTCTTTTCAAATTGGCTGAGATCTCTTCGATGTCCAATTCATGCTGTCGAATTGTTTTTTCTATATTATATACGATGTGCTTACTTTGGGAGTGGTCATCTTCTAAGAGTGAGATTCTGTTTTCCATGTGGTCTAGTCTACTGTTAATAGTTTGTATTGATGCCTTCATTTCAGTTATTGCATCCTTCACTTCCTTCAGAGCCTCTATTTGACTCCTATTTTGGGTGTCAGATTCTTTGCTTATTTGATCCTTCATTCCTTTCAGGCTCTCTCTCTGAATTCTTTTCAGAAATCCTGTATCATTTCTACTCCTAAAGTTCTGAATTGTCCTTCTGGCAATCCCTGCATTTCTGTGGTGATGGGTTCTGTTATTGTGGAGTTGTGGGAGCTCATTGTTTCTTTGTTGTTTCTCCTTCCCATGATTTCAGGTTTCTTAAGTTTATATCTTTGTTTCTTTTGGTATCTCTCTCTCACTCTGTAGATTTCCTATGTCTAATCACTCTCCCTGTATAGTAACCTATTCTGGAGGTAGATATTTATTAGTAGGTGTGCCTTATAGATGACTAGCCTCTACTGTATGGTTATTCTTAGCTCTTTGTTGTGTGTTTATCACCCTTTAATACATTCTTCAAAATCTGTGTCCCGTATCACCCCACTGTTGTTCTGCCAGTAGACTGTCGGTACTGAGTTGCAATTACTCTAGGGTTCCTTCTATCCGCTGCAGTGGTGTTCTTGATGATTTCCAGGTGTTGAGGTCCATGGACCTGTCTGTCATCTCTGTAATAGGGGGTAGACTCAGAGATGTGGGTAGGTCAGTTTGTACCCTGTGCGATTTTAAACTTCAGTGTGTGGGCTGCTGATTATTTCCATCTGTCAGTGGTAGTTTGTCTTCGGTGTCTGACAGTCTTTTCTGGTGGTTCACCTATTTGACCTGAGCACAGGTGAAGAACACTGGCACTCTCTGCTTCCTGAGTTCCTCTGTCTCTGCCTGTTTAGGCAGAGACCCTTTTAGGCTGGCCTGGGCACAGGTGGGGGAAGGCTCACCCTCTTCGCTGCCTGTGTCCCTCTTCCTCTTTGCCTGGGCACAGGTGGGGGACACTGACACTCTCTGCACGTTAGGCCGAGTCCCTCTCAGGCTGGCCCGGGCGCAGGTGGGGGGAAGGCTCACCCTCTTCGCTGCCTGTGTCCCTCTTTTTCTCTGCCTGGGCACAGGTGGGGGACGCTGGCACTCTCTGCATGTTAGGCCGAGTCCCTCTCAGGCTGGCCTGGGCACAGGTGGGGGAGGCTCACCCTCTTCGCTGCCTGTGTCCCTCTTTTCTCTCTGCCTAGGCTCAGGCGGGGAACTCTGGTGTTCTCCACTTTCCAAGTCCCTCTGGTTCTGTCTGTTTAGGTGGAGACACTCTGCGGCTAGCCTGGGCACTGAGGGGGGGAGCGCAGCTCTCTGCTGTCTGTGTCCCTCTTTCCCTCCGCCTGGGTGCAGGCCAGTAATGCCGGGAGGACCTGTTTAGGGTGAGACCCTCCTGGGCTGTCTGGGTTGCAGGCGGGGAACACTGACACTTTCAGCTTCCCACCTCTGCTTGCCGCGGAGTCCCTCTGGTGCTGTTCTAGGCGCAGGCGGGGACTCCATGCTCCCCAGAGAAGGCTGTGTTGGTCTGCAACTTTCAGACCTGTTCTATTCTTCAGATTTTCATGTGTGGCTACAGCTACAGACTGCTTGTGTCCCCACCCTCTCTTTTTTAAGGGGGGGGGCTCTTTTCAGTTATCCTGTGAGGCTGCAGCACTCACCTCTCCTGCCGAGTGTGCGGAGGACCAGTGGATTGCGATGGAAGTGGATGTAGTCTACCTTCTCTGTCTTTTTGTTCTGGGGCTGTGGGATTTTGTGGTTGATGATCCTGATGTCTGTGAGAAAGGCCTCAGGTTGCTGGTTATAAGATTTTTCGGATCTTCTGAAGGTTCCTGCTGGTCAGGCGACCCGGTCGGGATGGGGTTATTGTTCTCCCGTCTCTGGTTGGTTGCCCCTTTTTTACCCTTTTTCAGCCTGGGTGTTAATCGGTGGACTTCTATGTATTCTTTTATTTTTTTTTTGCGGTACTGAGGATTGAACCCAGGGGCATTCTACCTCCGGGCTACACCTCAGTCCTATTTATTAATCTTTATTTTGAAACCAGGTCTCGCTAAGTTGCAGAGGGCCTCACTAAGTTGCTGAGGCTGGCCGCGAACCCGGATCCTCTGGTCTCCGCCTCCCAAGTACTGGGATTACAAGCGTGCGCCACCACGCCCGGCTCTATGTATTCTTAAATGTTACTGTCTTTAGTTCCTATCTCCCACGGAAGTAGTATGGGATGTGTATGGCTGTTCAGTTTGGATTACCCAAGACAATTTAGAGACAGGCTCCTCTCGGTGTCCTTACTCTGACGCCATCTTGTCGACCTTCACAAGACCTATACTTCTAGGGATTTATTCTTGGTTTTATGTCTATCTTTCCCTCTTTTTCAATGTATACTTTTTTGGGGGGGTACTGGAGGTTGAACCCAGAGATGTTTTACCTCTGAGCTACACCACCAGCCCTATTTAATTTTTTTTGAAACAGGGTTTCACTAACTTGCTGAAGGCTTTGCTAAATTGCTGAGGCTGGCCTCTAACCTGTAATCCTCCTGTCTCAGCCTCCCAAGTACTGGGATTACAAGGTGTGTCACCACGCCCAGCTCATTGTATACTTTTAAGTCAAATCATAACACTTCTGTGGGATCTCATTGATAACTTTAAATGCTTCTCCAGTTTTCTTCCACAAAGGACAAGATTATTCCTGAGAATCTACCTAGAATTTCATATTTTTAAAAATATACAAACCCTTTTGTGACAAATTTCTCTTCAAAATCTCTGGTCATATATAACTTTCCTCAGCTGGGTGTGATTGTGCACCCCTGTAATCCTAGTACTTGGGAGGCTGAGACAGGAGGATTGCAGGTTTGAGACTCTTAAGCCTCGGTGACTTAACGAGACTCTCAGCAACCTAGTGAGACCCTGTTTCAAAACAAAAAATATAAAAATAGGGATGGGGATGTAGCTTGGAGGTAGAATGCCCCTGAGTTTAATCCCCAGTACTGCAAAATAAATAAATAAATAAATAATAAATAAATGGTAACTTTTCTGTAAAATAATTAAATATTACATTCTCAAAGCCTGTGGTTCATGCTCAACAGCTTTCTGCTGTCCTTTCTCTCTCTATTACAGCCTCCAAAATGACACGGTCACTTCTTGTCACATCCAGTCACCACCACGTTTCCCTTATTTCTCAGAATTAGGTCTGGAGCTGCAGTTCTTTTCATGGCTTCCTGCCTCTAAGAGATGGACTTGCCAGCAGGGCGGGTGAAGAATGAGTCTGGCGCTTGGTTTTCACAGGAGACTTCTAGGAGCTGGTGGTGTTGTTAGTGGGATCGAGCTCTGCCGGGAACTTTGAACCTGTTAGGAGAGCAGTGACTGGGTGCACAGAGCACATGGCTGGGTGCTCTGTGGGCCATGCCCACAGTCGTTTCACTTGTATTCTTTCTCTTTTTATCTCACTAAATAATTTCCAGTTTGTGTGTTTTATCAGAGTCATAGGTTCCCGGATGCATCATTGCCAGTTTACTCTGGAGCATTGCTATTTCTCAGCCTCCTGCCTTGTGCATTTGCTTGTTATGAATAAGGTATTCATAATTGAGTTATTAGTTCCATCTCCAAGTCTCCAATTGTGCTCACTGCACTACAATTACTTGGCTTGTTCTTTTTTTGTGAAATATAGCACTTTGGGGAGGTTTTAAATATTATTAATTATTAGTTTTGAAGATATTTAGTTGTATTATATAGGGTAAGAATGCTAGTTTCTTTCTCAGACAAACCACCAAATTTCCAATGCTTAATATAATAGAGGTTTGATTCTTGCTTCCACAACTCAGTGAAGATGTTTCTGCTCAGCGTGTAGATTCCCATGTGGTCCTTTGGTGACCTGGCTTATTTATCTTGTGGCTCTGCCCTGTTCTATATTCTTGGAGAGACAGAGACCAATCATAGTCCTAAAATGTACTAAAGACTCCTAGAATTGTCTGATCAGTGTCCGTGTCCTTTCTCTGTCCATATCCATATTCCTTCTTCTTTTGGACCCAGCATGAAAGGGAGGAAGGAGGGGCATCCGGAACTTCCCCTCAAGCAGGGAGTCTTGACATGGTGGGGGAGTAGGAAGCGGAGGCCTCTTGTTCATAATCAATACCACAAGGAGTAAAGATACGTATGGGAAATTAACGGGCACGAGAACAGCCCCAAGCAGGAAGGCGGGTCACACACAGGAGAGCCGCAGTAATGTTCTCTCTCGGCCCCTTCAAAGGGCGCTTCCCCCTGAGCTTGTGACCCTCCCTCTCATTTAAAACACATCTTGGCTTCTGCAACTGTTGAAAACTTGTGTCTTGTTTCAGGCACTCCAGCTGCCCACATAACACGCATCCTCCCATTCTTCTTTACTGGCAGAACCCCAGTTTTATTGGGGGCATTCATTGACATTTTACCAGCTTTCCTTGGGGCTAGGGATAGCGATGTGACACAGTTCTGGCTTATCTTCTGCAGCTATCTAGAACATTGTTTGCTTTTCTGAGGGAGGCACCACCCTTTCCTCTGCTTTTTCTTTCTGTCTTGGATGAAGATGTGAGGCTGAAGATGGAGCAGCCATCTTGTGACTAGGAGGCAACTGTGAGACTGAGGGCCACGTGCTGCGGATGGAGCTCAAAGTTAAAAGGGGCCGGAAGAGCGATGGCACTGTAGAGCCACTGCACCTGTCTGGCAAGCGGCTGGGTGTCCCTGCGATGGTTATCCATTGCGTGTAGACAAGGGCAGATTCCAACCGAAACAGCCTTCAAGACCTTTCACTTATCTTCTCTCACCCATAAAGCCCCATGTACTTAATAAATACCAGTCTCTTTCCTTCTTGACCTCCACAGTACTCTTATAATATGCTATAAACTTCCCATTCCTGCTGTAATACATAACCACAAATGCAGTGGCTTAAAACAACAGAAAGTCCTCGACTTTGTTGTATTTACAAAGTCCCTTTTGCCATGGAAGGTGACATACTCACAGGCTCTGGGGATTAAGACATGGACATCTTTGGGGACCATTATTCTGCTTCCTGGATATGCCCTATACTTATGTATCTCCAATATATTTTAATCTACCATTATATTTAATTTAGCTCTATATTTTATATAATTCCAATTATTTTGTGTCTTATTTTCTTTTCCAGGTAGATATAAATTCCCTCCCATAATGTATCTGTCAGAGAACTGGGCATATATCTATTGGTTTTGGAATTTCATTTTTGTTTTTTGTTTTTGGTACTGGGGATTCAACCTGGGCATTCTACCTCCAAGTTATACCTCTAGCCCTTTTTATTTTTATTTTATTTTAATTTTGAAACAGGGTCTTGCTAAGTTGCTGAGGTCTCCATAAATTGCTGAGGCTGGCCTCGAACCTGCGATTCTCCTGCCTCAGCCTCCCAAGTACTGGGATTACAGGTGTATACCACCATGCCTGGCTGGTTTTTTTTTTTTTTCTTTGCGGCATAGGGGATTGAACCCAGGGGCGTTTTATCTCCGAGCTACACCCCTGGCCCTATTTTTTATACTTTATTTTGAAACCAGGTCTCACAAAGTTGTGGAGGGCCTCACTAAGAAGCTGAGGCTGGCCGCGAACCCGGATCCTCCGGTTTCCACCTCCCAAGTACTGGGATTACAAGCATGCGCCACCATGCCCGGTCTGCCTGGCTGGTTTTGGAATTTCATTTTCTTCATTAATAGATATGGTATATCTCTTTGGTATAAATACAAGCATCAAAATATATTTATGTTTCAATGACTGTAATAAGATGTGTTCATTCTTCTCTTCCTATAAGTCTTAGTTCTTATCATGCAATTAAAAATATGTAAACTCTTTCTGGGCTTGGAGGCATGTGCCTGTAATCCCAATACTTGAGAGACTGAGACAGGAGGATTGCAGGTTTGAGGCCAGCCTTAGCAAGAACCTGTTTCAAAATAAAAAATAAAAAGAGCTGAGTGTAGCTTAGAGGTAGAATGCTGCTGAGTTCAATCCCCAGTGCCCCCATCAAAAAAAGTAAACTCTTATAAGCCTAAGATAGAAATCAGTATTTTTATTAGTGCCTTTCAACCAATCTTTAGGACGAGTCTTAATGATACTGGTCCTTTTTAGTACCCCTTGACAAGATATTTGAATTCTTTAGCTTTTGTACATTTTGTTTTCAAATATCTCTTGTTTTGCCGGGCATGGTGGCGCATGCTTGTAATCCCAGTACTTGGAAGGTGAGACAGGAGGATCGCAGGTTCGCTGCCAGCCTCAGCTACTTAGTGAGGCTCTCCACAACTTAGTGAGACCCTGTTTCAAAATAATAAAGAATAAAAAATAGGGCTGGGGTATAGCCCGGAGGTAGAATGCCCCTGGGTTCAGTCCCCAGTATCACCAAAAAAAACCTCATTTGATTAGCTAATTTTAGACTTTTTATCATTAAAACTTTCAACACACAAAAAGGTAGAAAGAATTGTTCAATGAATAGCCACATACCCACAACCTAGGTTAAGCAATATACACGTTTGTTTGTGTTTTTTTTTGCCAACTATTTTAAAGTAAATTTCAATTAACTGATTTTTTATCCAATACCTTAAAAAAGTGAGAATTTATGTAAATGTCCTGCTTCTTAAGACTCATCAAGTGGTGATTAGAATTGGAAGACTCCTAATTGTATTACAGGTTTTCTCTTTTTAAAAATATTTGACATACTTCAGGTTGCTGCAGGCTCTGTCCTTTTTACCTGCTGAAACATCTGCAGAAATTTTCTTTTCTATTTGAAACACATGATTGACTTGGACTAATTTTTTTTTAACAACCATGTCCTTCACATTCCTTTTAATTTCTTAACTAGGTTCCTGGCAGGGGGTCACTTAATTGCGATTTTACTTGGGGTCAACTCTGATTCCAACATAGAGCAGCAGCATCTATGAGGTAGAGACTGAGGAATCATTGCTTTGGTCTTGGTGTTTTTGATCTTGCTGCATTTGTACCGGTTTTGGCTGACTTTACTTCCTTCCCAGAATAGAACTTGAATATAATTTAAGTTAACATCCACTTATGTAGTTACTTTGCTCTTCTTTCTGCCAACGGAATTATCAATGTTCTTCTTGACTAGCTCCAAGAACTTTTGGCATTCTTAGAACTATCCAGTGTCAACCTTATGAATGGAGAAAGTATCATTTTCTAAGTAATGAAAGTAGTGGAATTTTTACTCTACTTTTCCATTTTAAGTAGCAACACTTATTGCCCAAACTTACGTGTCTTTCACGTAAAAGTTCAAATTTGGCAAAAATCTCAAAGAGTTGGAGACTTTGACTATTAATAAGTTTGATTGTTGCTGTTACCAGAGATTTGAGTAATCTAAATGAACAAAACATATTGCTTATGAAAATATTTGGGAGATAGAACTGGATTAATATTCTACTGCTTTTTTTCTCTATCTAGTAAGGATGGTGATTCACCGAGTAGCTTTAACCCATGCCTAGGTAGAAACACTTGTGGTTATTATTATTACTATTATTGTTATTGTTATTATTTTGTGTGTGGTAGTGGGGATTGAACCCAGAGGCATTCTACCTCTGAGCTATACCCCCAGACCTATTTTATTTTTTATTTTGAAACAGGGTCTCACTAAGTAGTGGAGGGCCTCACTAAGTTTCTGAGGCTGGTTGCAAAACTGTGATACTATCTCAGCCTCCCAAGTACCAGGATTACAGGCATGTGCCACGGGGCCCAGCATGGTCATTATTTGAATAAAACAGTTGCCTTTCTAACTGTAAACCCTTTTCTATGTTTTATCAAAGACATCATTCAACTCTATTCCCTCTTTCCTCTGAAGACATTAAACTTCTGTCTAACCAATGATTACATAAAAATTCTACCAGCATTGTTATTTAACAAATGTTATAAAAGAATCTATATTTTTTTTTTTTTGCGGTACCGGGGATTGAACCCAGAGGGGTTCTACCTCCACACTACACCCCCTGCCCTATTCTTTTTTTTTTTTTTGCGGTACCGGGATTGAACCCAGAGGG
>PVJS01026726.1:0-26781 GCA_004027185.1 Glis glis
TAAGAAGCCGAGCGTGGTGGCACACGCTTGTAATCCCAGTACTTTGGGAGGCAGAGACTGGAGGATCCGGGTTCATGGCCAGCCTCAGCTCTCTCTCTCTCTCTCTCTCTCTCTCACCCTGTCTCTCTCTCTCTCTCTCTCTCTCTCTCTCTCTCTCTACTTAGTGAGGCCCTCCGCAACTTCGTGAGACCCGGTTTCAAAATAAAGTATAAAAAGTAGGACTGGGGGTGTAGCTTAGAAGTAAAACACCCTTGGGTTCGATCTCCGGTACTGCAAAAAAAAAAAAAAAAAGAAAAACTAGATAAGTTTCCACAGGGTAATGTGCAAGGACACCTGCTGTTTTCCAGCCAGGCAGAACTCTGAGCCACTGGGCAAACCTCCAAGCTTTCCTGGGACCTGTCTTGGGGCTTTTCCCAGCCAGGCTCAAGGCCACCTCCTGTTCTCAGAGTTTAGCAATTAGCGTGTCAGAAAACGCATTATGGAGCTGGGCGTGGTGGCGCACGCTTGTAATCCCAGTACTTTGGGAGGCGGAGACCAGAGGATCCGGGTTCGCGGCCAGCCTCAGCTCTCTCTCTCTCTCTCTCTCTCTCTACTTAGTGAGGCCCTCCGCAACTTCGTGAGACCCGGTTTCAAAATAAAGTATAAAAAAAATAGGGCCGGGGGTGTAGCGCGGAGGTAGAACGCCCCTGGGTTCAATCCCCGGTACCGCAAAAAAAAAAAAAAAGAAAACACATTATGGGTCTGGGCTCCTTCACCACGCACGTTTGTAAATCCTGAAATAAATCCCCCAGAGGAATCCAGGACCCTGATCACAGAGGGAACTTGCTGGAAGCGCCGCCTGGTGACGTCATGAAGGGGACCTTGCAGGGTGCACGTGCGTCACTGTCCCCTGGGCGAAGGGTTTAACATGCAGCTCAGCTGGGAAATGCCTGCAGGACCTTGAAAGTAGCTACCGCCACTCCTGCCTGCTTTCCCAGCCTTCCTTTGATAAGGGAATGAAAGGAGCTTTTACATTTTTCTCCCCAAGCTCAGTTGTTTGTGTCTATTTCTGCAAGACTTTGTTACAAATAAAAGGCTTCCTTGCATACATGGAAAACCACCCATTCTCAAATATCCAAGATGCACAGTATTTTTAAATAATTTTTTTAAAAAGCCAGTTGCAATACAATATGCCTAGTGTGTTCCATTTTTGTTTTTTTAAAAAGGTTAGTACTAAGCCAGGTGTGGTGGAGCACGCCTGTAATCCCACTACTTAAGAGGCTGAGACAGGAGAATCGCAGTTTCGAAGTCAGCCTCAGCAACCTAGTGAGGCCGTCAGCAACTTAGAGAGACCCTGTTTCCAAATAAAAATTAAAATAGGTCTGGGGATGTAGCCCAGAGGTAGGATGCCCCTGGGTTCAATCCCCAGCACCACAAAGAAAAAAAAAAGGTCAATACTAAGCCTGGCGTGGTGGCGAACACTTGTAACCCCAGCACTAGGGAGGCTGAGACAGGAGGAGCGCAGGTTCACGGCCAGCCTCAGCTTAGCGAGACTCTGTTTCCAAATAAAACATAAAATAGGTATGGGGATGTAACTCAGAGGTAGAATGTCCCTGGGTTCAATCCTCAGTACCACACACACAGGTCCTGTCGTTCTTCAAAGAGAACGACAGGACCTGGTCTGGATTCTGACTCTCTCTCTCTGGGTCTGTCGCCTCCCCTGGATGGACTCCCGTTGTTTATCCTGTAATGCGAGCACACTTTCTTGTCGGGTTGTTCGTAATGATCAGAAAGTAGGTGTAAAGTTCCTGGCGCCTGCAGTCAGCAGGTACTTAATACTCGACAGTCATTATAGCCATTGTTATATATCATTAATCTCACTCTTCCACACTGGAAATTCTCACAAAGTTGCATGGTCAGAAATCAAGGCCCCAGGCAAGAACATACTCAACTAACTCTCTCTCTCTCTCTCTCTCTCTCTCTCTCCCTTTCTCTCTCTCCCCCATCTTTTCTTCCTTCTCCCCATCCTATCTTCCTTCCAGATGTGGCTCTTCCCTCCCCTGCGCCCCTCCCTCTCTCCTTCTCAGGTGTCCTTGTCCAAGGTCCTGAATGGCCACCTCCTTTCTTTGGCACCTGCGGCCTTTCTCACCTTGCTGGCTCTTTTTTTTTTTTTTTTTTTTTTTTTTTTTTTTGCGGTTCCCGGAATTGAACCCAGGGGCAGTCTACCTCTGCGCTACACCCCCGGCCCTATTTTTTTTTTGCGGTACCCGGAATTGAACCCAGGGGCAGTCTACCTCTGCGCTACACCCCCGGCCCTATTTTTTATACTTTATTTTGAAACCGGGTCTCACGAAGTTGCAGAGGCCTCACTAAGTAGCTGAGGCTGGCCGTGAACCCGGATCCTCCGGTCTCCTCCTCCCGAGTACTGGGATTACAAGCGTGCGCCACCACGCCCGGCTCCTTGCTGGCTTCTTGCCTTTGCCAGCAAACATGCACCTGAGCCCGGTGGTGGTGCTCAACTGTAATTCTAGTACTTGGGAGGCTGAGACAGGACGCTTGCAGGTTCGAGGACAACCTAGCCTCAGCAACCTAGCGAGACCCTGTGTCAAAATAAAAAATGAAAAGGGCTGGGGAACGTAGCTCGGAGGTAGAATGCCCCTGGGCTCAATCCCCACTACACACACACACACACAAAGTGCACTTCAAGAAGCTTCTACCAGCGACTCTCTGCACCTCCCCGAGTGTGGACTACGGTCCCCTATCCCACCCGTTCTGTCCCCAGGATTGGTTTGCTGTGTGCTATAACCAAGTACCACCAACTCGGTGGCCTAAAGCATGGATTTATTCTCTTACAGTTCTGGAGGACAGAAAGCCCAGGTTCAGCCTCTCTGGGCTCATATCAAGGTGTCGCAGGGCAGGCTCGTGCCGGGGGCTCTAGGGGAGAATCCATTCCCCGGCCTTTTCCAGCTTCAGGAGCCTCGTTCCTGAGCTCGTGGCCGCTCCCTCCACCCTCAAAGCCAACCGTGCGCAGCATCTTCACATCTCACTCTCTTGCTACCACTTCACCTTGTCCTCTGTCTGTCTGTCTGTCTGTCTGTATTCAAATCTCCCAGTTTCCTTCTTACAAGAATCTGCATTAGCCCAGCGTGGTGGCACACGCTTGTAATCCCAGTACTTGGGAGGTGGAGAGCAGAGGATCCGGGTTCGCAGCCAGCCTCAGCTACTCAGTGAGGCCCTCCGCAACTTCGCGAGACTCGGTTTCAAAATAAAGTACAAAAAATAGGGCCGGGGGTGTAGCTCGGAGGTAGAACGCCCCTGGGTTCAATCCCCGGTACCGCAAAAAAAAAAAGAACCTGCATTAAGCCAGGCATGGTGGTGCACACCTGTCATCCCAGTAACATGGGAGGCTGAGACAGGAAGATTGCAGGTTCAAGGCCAGCCTCAGCAACTTAGTGAGACCCTGTTTCCAAATAAAAAATAAAATAGGACTGGGGATGTAGCCCAGATGTAGAACAGCCCTGGGTTCAATCCCCAGTACCATTAAAAAAAATGTGTTTAATTTAGGATAGTCCCCCATCTTGAAATCCTTAATTAACCACTTTTGCAAAGTCCCTTTTGCCATGAAAGGCACATTCACAGGTCCCAGGGATTAGGACCTGGATGTCGGTGGGGGTCACCATCCAGGAACAACCATCTCAATTCCCCAGTGCCCTCCCCTCCCACGCTCAGAATTCCACCTACACGGCGCCCACACCCAGTGGCTCGTTGGCCAAGTGGCCTCCTGGTTTCGTTTTGATTTTGTACTGGGGATTGAACCCATGGGCATTCTACCTCTGAGCTACTCCCCCAGACCTATTTTATTTTTTATTTGGAAACAGTATCTTGCTAGGAAGATCACAGGTTCAAGTGGTCTCTTTTTTTTTTTTTTTTTTTTGCGGTACCAGGGATGGAACCCAGGGGCGTTCTACCTCCGCGCTACGCCCCCGGCCCTATTTTTTATACTTTATTTTGAAACCGGGTCTCATGAAGTTGCGGAGAGCCTCACTAGGTAGAGAGAGAGAGAGAGAGAGAGAGAGAGAGAGAGAGAGAAAGAGCTGAGGCTGGCCGCGAACCCAGATCCTCCGGTCTCTGCCTCCCAAAGTACTGGGATTACAAGCGTGCGCCACCACGCCCGGCTCAAGTGGTCTCTTTTGATCACTCCACCTGAATAAGTCCTCTCTCCTGCCCCTGTCCCTCACGGTCACTGACATTGCTGCCCGGGTCCCTGCGTGCTTCCTGTCAGGCATTGAGACCTCATCTCTCAGGTTGAACCCCAGGGGCCTGGTGAGGGTGGCTTCATGCCCCCCCACACACACACACACTCGGCACAGTTTACACACAGTGGACACTTAGAAAAACAGGCATTCCACTGATGGCTTTTTATTTCCCATCTCCCAAAAGAAACTTGGATTTGAGCCTGACCAAAGTTTATCTTCCACTTTAAAAACAGATGGATGCCGGGCGTGGTGGCGCACGCTTGTAATCCCAGTACTTGGGAGGCTGAGACCGGAGGATCCGGGTTCTCAGCCAGCTTCAGCGACTTAGTGAGGCCCTCCGCAACTTAGTGAGACCCTGTTTCAAAATAAGGAATAAAAAAATAGGGCTGGGGATGTAGCTAGCAGGTAGAATGCTCCTGGGTTCAATCCTCAGTACTAGGAAAAAAAAATGGCAGCTCACACTCTCTGGATGGGAGGTCGCCTTGCCTTCCCCCACTGTCTGCAGGCTTCATTAACTCATTATTCAGAGGGCAAAAGAGTTGCATGGTGGTGCAAGCCTTAATCCCAGTACTTGGGAGACTGAGACAGGAAGATCACAGATTCGTGGCCAGCCTCAGCAACTTAGAGAGCCCCTCAGCAACTTGGCGAGACTCTATTTCAAAACAACAAAATAAAAAGGGCCAGGGGGGTGTAGCTCAGAGGTAGAATACCCCTGGGTTTAATCCCCAGTATCAAAAGAAGAGAGAGAAAGCAAGCTAAGGAGTTGTTTTGATACTTACCTTCTACCTACTTCTCTTTTTAAAGGGTTCTCTCTGTATCTGATATATCTTCTGGAATATTATAAAAAAATTACATGCCAGACCCAGGAACTTCAGGTAATTCTTTTAAGTTCTTTTTCTCAAGGTTTGTTGCTCCTTCGTATTTGTATAGCGCTGTGTGTTTGACATCTGTTTCTCCTCTGTGGGGCTGGTCAGCTCACATCCTTCAACAGGCGAGCTGAATTCTCCCTTTGCACACGTGGGGATTCGGATAGGGTAGCTGAGATCTCCCAGGAGGCAAGGGCAAAGACAGGTTGCTGTCCCCTGTCTGACCTCCTGGGCTGACCACACCACTTGTTTTCCCCTGTCAGAACCCTAAAAGACTTGGGACCATCGGATCTTGAAAATTGTGTTTATTAAACACAGTGGAAGAAGTGTGGTTACCCATAGTACAGGCAGCAGAATTACCAGAATAAAGATTCAAGAGGCTAACGATGCTTCGAGATTGTACCATTCTGATAGCTTTGCCATAATGCTGTATAATAACCACACAACTTTAGAGGCATTCAACAATTACTATTTCCTGCTCACAGGCCTTGGGTCAGCAGCTGCGTGGCCCCATTGACCTTGGATGGGCTTGCTCACTCATCTGGGTGCTGCCTGGCCTTGGTTGATCTAGGCTGGCCCCGGTAGAGTGACTCCGCTCTGTTTCCCATGTCGCTCATCCTCCAGCAAGCTAGGCTAGGCATGTTCTGGAGACTGCAGAGGTACCAGGGCAAGCAGAACCAATCACATAATGCTTTTCATTCTTTTCTTGTGTTTGTCTGCTAACATCCCATTGGCCAAGGCAAGTCACGTGGCTGAGTTCAGTGTCAAGGGTGGGCACTGCAGGTTCATAGGCAAAGACTTGGATAGAGAAAGAGATAGGGAATCGGGACCAGTATTTCAATCAACCACAGAGGCAGAGTATGGGCTCAGCCAACTTTTTCTATAAAGAGCCAGGCAGTAAATATCTTAGGCTTTGCAGCCCATATGGCCTGATTCAACTCTGCTGTGGTAGAAGGAAGGCAGCCATAGAGAACATGTAAATGAACAAGCATGATGGGCATGGATCTGTACCAATAAAGCTTTATTTACAAACACAGGTGGTGGGCCACATCTGGCCTGTGCACTGTCGTTTGTCAACCCCTGGTCTAGTCCATTCTCCTCATTTTACAGATGTGGACATTGAAGACCAGAGAGGTTGGTGACTATTTGATTGTCACACAGCTAATTGGTAAAAGAATCAAGACAAAATCTCAAGTCTTCTGACTCCTATCCTAGCTCACTGCTTTTCCTCTGACACCCAGCAAATAGTAACTAATAATTCTAGCTACCATTTACTGAACACTTACTGTGTACTAACCAGCAGGCTAAAACCTTCCCATCATTGTTTCATTCAGTCCTTACAACTGTAAGACACAGACAACTGTGATTATCCCCATTTTATAAATGAGCAAGCGTAAAGAAGTAACGAGAGCTGGGATTCTACCCAGATCCAGAGGCCAAAGTCTTTACACTCTACCAATAACGAGGCCAAGTTGAGTTTTTTGTTGTTGTTGTGGTTGCGGTGGTGGTAGTGGTTTTTGGGGTTTTTTGTTTGTTTTGTTTTGTGGAACTGGGGATTGAACCCAGGGGCATTCTACCTCTGAGCTACACCCCCAGCCCTATTTTTTATTCTTTATTTTGAAACAGGGTCTCACTAAGTTGCGGAGGGCCTCACTAAGTAGCTGAGGCTGGCCACAAACCTGGATCCTCCGGTCTCAGTCTCCCAAGTACTGGGATTACAAGCGTGCACCACCATGCCTGGCTAGTTTGTGTTTTTAAGAAGCTTTTATATAAGCTTTTGTCCCCTGAAGGTAAACAATTTGTAAAGAAGTGCAGGAAGGACTCCTTGTTCCAATCCCAGGCAGCATCAGCTTCTTTTTCTCTCAATTTAGAGCAAGATGAGCAGTTCTCAGGAATCCCAGCTGCTCCAAGAAAAGCTACAAGAACACCAGGCGGAGAAGGAGAAGCTGGCCCAGGAGCGGATGGAGCAGGAGGAGAAGCTGAACGCCAGAGTCAGGCGGCTGCTGGAAGAGAAGGAGGTAAGGAGGGCCCAGCGTTTCCTTTTTTCTTTTTTGGCGGTACCAAGGATTGAACCCAGGGGCATTCTACCTCCGAGCTACACCCCCAGCCCTATTTTTTATTCTTTATTTTGAAACAGGGTCTCACTGAGTTACGGAGGGCCTCACTAAGTAGCTGAGGCTGGCCACGAACCCGGATCCTCCGGTCTCAGCCTCCCAGGTACTGGGATGACAAGCGTGTGCCACCACGCCCAGCTCAGCGTTTTCTTTAGTGCTGAGAACTGATGAAAGGGCCTTTCGAGCTCCTGTGGGAGCTCGAGGGCGCCAGCAGACATGGAGAAAGTGCAGCCACGCTTGGATTAGTACTCGAGCTCTAAGTTAATTAAACAGTGAATAATTTTGGAGGATTTTACACGAAGCTCAAATTCTAAACCTGAAAAGGCAGGATCATTGCAGTTTTGAGAAACACTAATTTATGTATTGATTTTGTTATGTGTAGAATGCCCCTGGGTTCAATCCCCAGTTCCACAATTCAAAACAAACAAACAAACAAACAAAAAACACATAACTTATGTGTTAATAGTGCAGTCAATTTAATCAGTTGAAGTCGTCACTGCACCGGTTTGTGAGGAACTTGGTCTTTTTGTTTTTGTATTTTTGGTGGTACTGGGGATGGAATCCAGGGGCACTCTACCTTCAAGTTACACATCCCCAGCCCTTTTTTTATTTGTTTTGAAGCAGGGTCTCACTAGGTTGCCTGGAGTCTTGCTACTTGCTGAAGCTGTCCTTAACCTATGATCCTCCTGTCTCAGTCTCCCAAGTACTGGGATTACAAGCATGCGCCACCACGCCGGGCTCCTGACTTAGTCTTAAGTGTGCAAAATCGACTTCGGGTTCCTTCAGTCTCTTGCTTTCTCTTTCTACATGTCAGGGAAAACAAAGGGCCCAAGTCGCCACTCACTTTTCTAGAAAACAGGCCAATCAGCAGCCAACTTGCAGCAGCGCCATCAAAGGCTAAGGTGCAGAGACTCATGGGAGATCTGGTTAAAAAGCAGATTCTGACTCAGAAGTCCTAACACGCTCCAGATGGTGCTGGTGCAACACGTCTGCATCTTACAGCAGAGTCTTAGAGGGAGGTTTCCCCAAAGTTTCCTAAGAACAACTTGATAGACGCTTTGTCAAAAATACAGATTCTTAAGCCTGGCGTGGTGGTGCACACTTGTAATTCCAGTACTTGGGAGGCTGAGACTGGAGGATTCGGTTCATGGTCAGCCTCAGCTACTTAGTGAGGCCCTCCTCAAATTAGTGAAACCCTGTTTCAAAATAAAGAATACAAAAAAAATAGGGCTGGGGGTGTAGCCCAGAGGTAGAATGCCCCCTGGGTTCAATCCCCAGTACCGCAAAACAAAAAATACAGATTCTTAGCTGGGTGTGGTGGTGCATGCCTGTAATCCCAGTACTTCGGAGGCTGAGATAGGAGAATCGCAGGTGCGAGGCCAGCCTCAGCAATGTAGCAAGACCTTGTTTCAAAATTAAAAATTATACTGGGCGTGGTGGCTCACGCCTATAATCCCAGTACTGAGGAGGCTGAGACAGGAGGATGACAGGTTCACAGCCAGCCTCAGCAACTTAGTGAGGCCCTCCATAACTTAGTGAAACCCTATTTCAAAGTAAGAAATAAAATGGGGCTGGGGGTCTAGCTCAGAGGTAGAATGCCCCTGGCTTCAATCCCCAGTACCCCCCCACACACACACGAAAAAAAATTAAAATTATAAAAGGGCTGGGGGTGTAGTTCAGAGGTAGAATGCCCCTGGGTTCAATCTCCAGTACCAGAAAATAATAAAAAAAAACTTCCATATTTCTATGCCCTTTGCTAGTCCTTGGACTTCATTCATTGAAATCCACTGGACAAGAACCCTATAGCAGGAGACACCCCCATTTCAGTACTTCAGCTCCGCCATGCTAAACACCTTTGGGGAGCAGCCTGAACCTCCCAGGCATCCGTATGTCATTGCTCCTGGCAGAGAGTGTTTGAGGGCCGGCTTCAGACCCCCTTAAACACACCAGGAACCTTGGTACACCCCGCCCTGGCAGAGGGCGGAAGTGACATCAGTACCCACCTGGACAGCTGTTGCTCTCGTTCCTGAAGGTTCCCGTTCGGGGTCACCCTTCCTGAGACACGTGTATTGATCAGCTTGACCCTGGGGACTCACCTGAAAGGAACTTCTTGGACTTAAGTGGAGGGTGCCCTGATTTTTTTTTTTTTTTTGTGGTACCGGGGATTGAACCCAGGGGCGTTCTACCTCCGCGCTACACCCCCGGCCCTATTTTTTTATACTTTATTTTGAAACCGGGTCTCATGAAGTTGCCGAGGGCCTCACTAAGTAGAGAGAGAGACAGACAGACAGACAGACAGGGAGGGAGAGAGAAAGAGAGAGAGAGAGAGAGAGAGAAAGAGCTGAGGTTGGCCGCGAACCAGGATCCTCCGGTCTCCGCCTCCCAAAGTACTGGGATTACAAGCGTGCGCCACCATGCCCGGCTGTGCCCTGATTTTTAAATAAAGCCTCTTTATGCCGGCTGACCCCCTCTCCTCACCCTTCCTAAAAATACAGGTGTCCCAGCTACTCATGAGGTTCCCGTTCCTGAATCCTGGCTCGTTTGGGGACTTTGCTCCAATGGCAAAAGACATTCTAGGTTCCTTTATCCATCGAGTGTTCCTTTTTCTCGTTATGAATGGTTAACAAGGTTATTTGATCTGCGTACACACTGATGCTTTAGACCAGGGGCCAAAACACTGTTTCCATAAAGAGCCAGATAGAAAATATTTTCAGCCAAGTGTGGTGGCACACACCTGTAATCCCAGCACTTGGGAGGCTGAAACAGGAGGATCTCTGGTTTGAGGCCAGCCTCGGCGATTAAGCAAGACTTAGCAACCTAGTGAGACCTTATTTTAAAACAAAAAATAAAAAGGGCTCAGGGTTGACTGATATGTGCATGTATACTTCTACCACCCTGAAACCCATCAAGATGTATGATTACAATGCACCAATAAAAATAAAGTAAATGAAATAAATTTTAAAAAAAGGGCTGGGGGTGTAGCTCAGAGGTAGAATGGCCCTGGGTTCAATCCCTAGTACCACAAACAAAAAAAAAAAAAAAGAAAGGAAGGAACGAAGGAAGGAACAAAGGAAGGAAGGAACAAAGGAAGGAGAAAAAGAAGGAAAGAAAGAAAAGAAAATATTTTCACTTTTGCTGGCCATATAGTCAGACTTCTCAACTCGGCTTTTGTGCTGCAGTCTTAGACCATACATAAACGAAGAGCGTGGAGTGTTCCAATAAAACTTTATTTACAAAACACAAGCCGTGGGCCAGAGGGTCTGTAGGCCATGGTTTGCTAATCCCTGGTCCAGAACTCAGGCTTTAGAACCAAATGGGCCAGGGTTCAAGTCCCTGCTCGTGTGATTCACTAGTAAATTGGGTAGATTTCTTAATTTCTCTAAGCCTGTTTTCTCCACTGCAAAGCGAGTGTGGGTGCCCTTCACCATACCAAGCATGTTGGGACCGTCATCCTGTCTGCTCCCCACATCAGCCCACACAGGAGGCCTGATCACTGCCCCATTGTACAAATAGGGAAACTGAGGTTTCCGGGTATCCCTACAGCCTGGAGGGGACCCTCTGGGGCTGTACTCGGGGCCTGCCTGCTCACCCGCCCATGCTCCAGGTCCTGGGCTCTGCTGCCCACATCCCCCCACCCCTGGGTGTGGGAGGGGTGCAGGGCCAGCCCGCAGAGTCCACATCCCCGCCATGGTAACCGGTCTGCTCAACAAGGGCCATTGACTGGCAGGCTCTGGAGGACATCATTGCTCAAGAGAAAACCAGGGCGAAGGGGGCCCTGGAGGAGAGGCAGGCTCGGGTCCAGGAGCTGGAGAGCCGCCTCGCCCGTCAGAAGAAGGTAGGCAGCTGGGGAGGCTGGGGTCCGCCTGAGCCCCAATCCAGGCCCCGCAGCAGCCGGGAGGAATCCGGGAGGGGCCCCCATGTGGGGCTGCCCACCCGGCACCCAGCCCAGGCTCCCGGCGGGTGTGGGGAGGAGCGGGAGCGTGCAGAGCCCGCAGGCAGAGCTGCACTGCTGCCACGGCAACCAGGTGTGCTCAGCCCTGTCACTGACTCGCAGGCCTGGGAGGACAGCATGGCCCAGGAGAAGAGCAGAACGCAGGAGGCCTTGGAGGGGAAGGTGCAGGAGCTGGAGAGCCGCCTGGCCCGCCAGAAGGAGGTAGGCGGCCTGGGCGGGCTGGGCGGGAAGTGGGTTCCCACGGGAGGGGAGCAGGGCTTACCCTTTGTCCTGCGCAGTGCTGGGCTACTTGGGAAGCACAGAGACTCCCAAAGTACTGGGATTACAAGTGTGCACCACCACACCCGGCCAGAATGCTTTCTTTTGAATTCGTAAAATGTGTCTTAAAATCCAGGTATCCATCCTCTCTTGGAAAGTCAGGAAATCTGGTCCCTTGCTTCCAAATGGATGGGAACCGAACCCAGCAGCGGCGTCCGCGGCAGTCCTCACCATTCCCTGTTGCGTTGAACGCAGCCCGCCTCGGGTTTGGCATCTCTCTGGCCCCCATAGGCATTTTTTGTGTGTGTGTGTGGTACTGGGGATTGAACCCAGGGGTGTTCTACCTCCAAGCTACAACCCCGGCCCTATTTTTGATCCTTTATTTTGAAACAGGGTCTCACGAAGTTGTGGAAGGCCTCACTAAGTAGCTGAGGCTGGCCGTGAACCCGGATCCTCCGGTCTCAGCCTCCCAAATACTGGGATTACAAGCGTGCGCCACCACGCCCGGCTCCCATAGGCATTTGAGTTTGCAACCCACCACTTATTTTCCCTAGAATGTGCTAGCCAGAACCAAACACTGCTTCCACCGGCCATGGAGGGCTAAGGAAGGACCCTCCTCTCTCTCCTCTCCCTCCTTGAAGACGTTCTACTTCTATTAATGTGCCCATCCTAGCTTGGGGGAATGCTCTATTACATTGCTGGTTTAGGTTTAGCTTGTGGTCACAAGCTCAGGCCCTCGAACCTTTGCCAGGTACGCTTTCATTAATCCCTTCATGCTGAGACAGCACAGAGGAGTGGAGACTTTGTAGCCAGATGAGACATGAGTTCAAATCCTGACTGGGGCCGATCTAGCACTACCTCCCTTCTTGGAAGATGACTGTGAGGGTTACAGTAGCTAGCAAAATGACCCAGAAATATCGCTGGATAAATGGTAGCTTTTAGCTAGACACATGGCACATGCCTGTAATCTTAGTACTTGGGAGACTGAGACAGGAGGATCGCAGGTTCGAGGCCATCCTCAGCAACTTAGCAAGACTCTCAGCAATCTAGCAAGACCCTGTTTCAAAACAAAAAATGTTGCCGGGCATGGTGGCGCACGCCTATAATCCCAGTACTTGGGAGGCTGAGATAGGAGGATCGCAGGTTCGAGCACAGCCTCAGCAAGTAGTGAGACTCTCAGCAACCTAGTGAGACCCTGTTTCAAAATTAAAATAAAATTGAGCTGGGAGTGTGGCTCAGAGGTAGAATGCCCCTGGGTTCCATCCCCAGTACCAAAAAAAAAAAATGATTGAAAAGGGCTGGGGTGTGGTTTAGAGGCAAATACCCCTGGATTCAGTCCCCAGTAACACACACACTTAATTTTAAAAAAATAATAATAAATGGTAGCTTTTATGATTTTTACTACTTCCACTCTGTCCCTCCTGTGTGGGCACTTGCTTCCGCTCCCCGCTCCGTCTTCACTCCTCAGAGCCAAATCCTGGCCCACCCACCACGAGGGAGAAAGAAACTCCTGCACAGAGCCCCACGTCTTGATCTGATCCGGGGAGGGGATGTTTACACGGTTCTCCGGCGCAGCTGAGCTCCTCAGCCCTCTGTAAACAGTGTCGCTGAGGCTGGCCCTGAATTATGTGTCCAGGGAGGGTGCTGGGGGCGGGCCTCGGCCCAGTCACTGAAGTCACAGGCCCCCAAGAGGTCCACAGAGGAAGCCCCTGAATTTATCAATTCAAGATCTCGAGGTCATGGAGGACATAGAGAGAAGGATTAAAGCTCTGTTGCAGAAGGGTCTGTGGCCGGACCACCCAGGTCTATTAAAACATCAGCCCAAGCCGGGCATGGTGGCGCACGCTTGTAATCCTGGTACTTGGAAGGCTGAGACAGGAGGATCACAGGTTCAAAGCCAAGCTCGGCAACTTAGCGAGGCTCTGAGAACCCTAGTGAGACCCTGTTTCCAAATAAAGAAATAAAATCGGGCGGGGGCATAGCTTGGAGGTAGAATGCCTCTGGGTTCAATCCTCAGTACTGCGCAAAAAAAAAAAAATCAACCCAAGCCGGGCATGGTGGTGCACGCTTGTAATCCCAGTACTTGGGAGGCTGAGACAGGAGGATCCGGGTTTGCGGCCAGCCTCAGCTACTTAGTGAGGCCCTCCACAACTTAGTGAGACCCTGTTTCAAAATAAAGAATTAAAAAATAGGGCTGGGGGTGTAGCTCGGAGGTAGGTTGCCCCTGGGTTCAATCCCCAGGACCACCACCAAAAAAAAAAAAAAAATCAGCCCACCTCTGGCAAAACCTCTGTGGTTTCTCACCCAGGGACACAGCAGTCCTGTGTTCAACCCAGAGTGTTTTTTTTTCTTTTTGTTAGATTCTCCACTACTTTATCATTTTGGAGGGGGAGTCCTGGGGATTGATTCGATAGGCATTCTACCTCCGAGCTACACCCCCAGCCCTTTTTATTTTGAAACAGAGTCTTGCTAAATTGCTGAAGGTTTGGCTAAATTGCTGAGGCTGGCCTCAAACCTTCAATCCTCCTGTCTCAGCCTCCCATGTACTGGGATTATAGGTGTGCAGTAGCACACCTAGTTCATCAGCTGATTCCTTAAGGACACTGGAATCGCTAGGTCATCGTTTGGGTGTTGAGGTAGTATGAAAGATCGGTTTCCATTCCCTGCTGTGGAGGGAGGTGAGGCGGGCTAGCGCTCTTCCCTACAGGGCCGGTCCCAGGTAGAGAGAGGGAGACCTGGCCCATGGATGTGGGGTCAGACGTACAGACGTAGAGGCCAAATCTAATTCACAAGAAGGTGCCTCGAAGTCTCCTTCATAATTTGCAGGCAAATGCCCTGCCCTGGAGCCCCTCCAGCGCTCACAGTGAACATGAAATTCCCAGTGTCACGACTCATTGGCTTCGCTGGGCTGCTGTAGGAACAATAGTATGGGAGCTTTTTGAACAACTTCTCACTGCAACACATACACTGTCTCAGCCATAATGTGGATTAAATTTGGGCTGTGGATTAAATAATGTGGGCTGATCTGGGGCCCTTATCTGGCTGTAATGGCCATCGGATTCCAAGTTACAAATGCCTGAGGGTCGATCTGGGCGCTATGGCACACACCTGTAATCCCAGTTCTTGGGAGGTGGAGGCAGGAAGATCACAGGTTCAAGGCCGGTGTCAGCAACTTTGTGAGACCCTGTTTCCAAATAAATAAAAAAGAAAAAGGGGGCAGGCATGGTGGAGCACGCTTGTAATCCCAGTACTTGGGAGGCTGAGACAGGAGGATCTCAGGTTCGCTGCCAGCCTCAGCTGCTTAGTGAGGCCCTCCGCAACTTAGTGAGACCCATTTCAAAATAAAGAATAAAAAATAGGGCTGGGGGTGGAGCTCGGAGGTAGAATGCCCCAGGGTTCAATCCCCGGTACCGCAAAAAAAAAAAAATCGCTTATTAACAAGTAACTTCCCAGGTGAAATTCCTTGACAAGGGTTGCCAAACACTAGCCCAGGTGTTCCCCTCCACCCTACCAGAGCTTTCCTGCCAGGCGCACCCCTCCCCTTCCAGAAACCTGTGCGCTGCGGCCCATTTGTGCAGTAGTCTCCTTCCTCTTGAAACCAGAGTCTTTTGAAGCGATTTATTTTGGTAATGGGAAATTCCATTATTAATGAGATTCTTCTATCCGAGAGGCGGTCTGCTTCAGTGACAAGAAGCCAGGCTCTGCTTACTGGTTCCCAGCCCAGGGCCTCTGTGTGCGGGGGTCCTCACTTCCCTGGCACGGGATCCAGATCCTGGCCTCACGGCTGTCAGAATACTCAAGCCTGGGCCCCCACCACTTCCGGTTCCTCAGTTTCCTCACCTATAAACCCGGCCACTAATAGCAGTCCCCGATAGGGTTGCTGTAGGAGCAAAGGTTATACCATGGTGGAGGATGCCCAGGGGCCGTGATACGTAATCTTGGGTTGCCCCCAACGTTTTAGCTCTTAGCATTAGTGTGTGTGTGTGTGTGTGTGTGTGTGTGTGTTTCACTGGAAATTGACCCCAGGAGCATTCTTCCTCTGAGCTACACCCCCAGCCCTTTTTATTTTATTTTTTTGTTTTTGTTTTGAAACAGGGTCTCGGTAGGTTGCTGAGAGCCTCACTAAGTTGCTGAAGCTGTCCTCGTACCTGCAATCCTCCTGTCTCAGCCTCCCAAGTGCTGGGACTGCGCCACCACGCCCAGCTGTTAGCATTATTATTGGCATCAGTGTAAGCAGCTTGCAGCTTCTCCCCCCCACACGTGTTCACCCAAAGCCCCGGCCCTGACTTTCAGGTTTTGGAGAGCAGCTTGGCCCATGAGAAGAGGAAAGCCAAGGAAGCCCTGGAGACAGAAAGGAGGAAAGTGCAAGACCTGGAGAACCACTTAACCCAGCAGAAGGAGGTACGGACAGCCAGAACCTTCGGAAGGAGCTCCAGCACCAGGCGCGCGTGCAGGGCCCCAGCTGTGGCTCAGTGGGAAGAGGCCGGAAGCTGCCGTTGCCGGCTGCCCGACCCGGGCAGGCACCCAGACCCCCTACACCTCAGTATCCTCATCCGTAGAATGGGGCTGTGGCCGTCCCCAGCCCGTAGGATCAAACGGTTTTAGGTATGAGTACGCGGCACCTGCGCACACAGGGTCCTCCAGCCTGTCCCGCTCCGGGGCTCAGTGGCCGAGCAGGTCCCTTGGCCACATCCTCCCCTCGTCATAGCAAGGTGCCGTGGCCCAGCTCCCAGCACGGCCATGGGAGAGACAGCGCCCAGTGTGGCGGACTCTCCCACAGACCCTCTGGACCGGCAGGTGGGTAAGAGACACAACGTAAGGGGGCAGGCGGGTCAGTAACGAGGTCGCGTCCCGCGCTTCTGGGGTGGGTGAGCAATGCAGCCTCACCCAGACAAGGACCTGGGGAGACGAGGAGGGTCCCCAAGCACCAGGCCAGGCAGAGAGGAGGCCTCCACCACCTGCCCCCTCCACGCTGTGGCTGGGAGCAGCCGTGGACAGCAGGCCCCAAGGCCCAGCCAGAGGGCTGTCACTCAGCCCTGAGGCTCTGTCACATTCGGGAGACGGGCTGGGGTCTAAGGAGACATCTCTGAGTCACCCAGGAGAGAGAGCACCCCCACAAGTCGGGGACGGGGACAGGGCAGGCCCAGCCCTGCGGCCCTCACACTTCCAGAAACAGGTAATAGCTCTGGGAACTGTGTGATTCGGTTTCATCCCTCCGTCCACATTCTCTGAGCAGCTGTGTGCCAGGCCCTGTTCTGGGGACCAGGACACCACTGTGAAGAAGACGGTGTCAAGGACAGAGCCTTGCTGTCCCAGAGCGCCCATTCCAGCTTCGGGGAGACAGAGACCCCTGGCTTCAGGGTGTGGGGAGAAAGGGAGGAGCCGAGGAGCCTGGTGGGCTCTACGCGTCAATTCCTGGTCCCAATTCCAGCTCTGCCCTAACATGCTGTGTGGCCCTGGCAAAGCCCCTTGCCCTCTCTGTGCCCTTGTCGGGATGTGGGTGTCATGGCAGAACCCCCTAGAGGTCTAGCGAGGGGAGTCATTGAGTTCATGCTGGTGGAGCACCTTTGGGGTGTGAACAGAGTTCAGGGTGGGGTGGGCCCCCCAAGAAAAAGCCTTGGTGGTGGGAGTAGGCCTCACCCTGAGGGCAGAGTCCAGGGTGGGTGAGGGAGACACACCTGGAGGGACCTCGGTCAGGGGGACCCAGACTCGGCCACGGCTGCCCCAGAGCATCCCTTACACCTGGACCAGGAGCAGGGTCTGGAAGCTGGGCCCCTGCCGGGCACAGTGCAGGCGTGTGCAACGTCCCCTGTGCACACGTACCCCCTCCAGGGCTGGGAGGCCGGGTGGCCCAGTGGTCAGGGCAGGGCACTGGTATCCAGGCTGGCACCATGCTTCCTCTTGGTGTGACCGTGGGGTGTCACGCATCTTCCTACAGCCTCAGCTACAGCCCATCTCCTCACCTGCAAAGTGGGGGTCCCTGGGCAGACACCCCCAGCCGGGGGGCTTGTAGTTCTGACGGATTTGTGCAGTCCACGCACAGGGCCCAGGCTGGCACAGCCAACGTGTAAAGAATGGGGTGGAGCTGGGCGTGGTGGCGCACGCTTGTAATCCTAGTACTTTGGGAGGTGGAAACCAGAGGATCCGGGTTCGCGGCCAACCTCAGCTCTCTCTCTCTCTCTCCCTGTCTGTCTCTCTCTCTCTCTCTCTCTCTCTCTCTCTTTCTCTCCTTAGTGAGGCCCTCCGCAACTTCGTGAGACCCGGTTTCAAAATAAAGTATAAAAAATAGGGCCGGGGGCGTAGCGCGGAGGTAGAACGCCCCTGGGTTCAATCCCCAGTACCGCAAAAAAAAAAAAAAAAGAATGGGTTGGGGTGGTGGCTACTTTCACGTGTATGACACCATCCAGCAGCACACAATGAGCGGAGGGAAGGAGCCCTCCCAGGGGCCTGCAGAGGCGAGGTGGCCTCTTAGGACAGGCTCACTTGGACCTGCAGGGTGGGGTCCGATGGGCCCAGCCAAGGCGAGGCAGTGCAAGAAGGCCAGGTCTGCTCAGAGAGGGGAGGCCAAAGTCCCCGGAGGGCGGGAGGACAGCGTGCAGGGGAGGGTGTCAGACAGCTTGGTGGTAGAACTTCAGGAGCAGCTGGGCCTGGTGGTGCACACCTGTGATCCCAGTACCTGGGTGAGACAGGTGGATTGCAGGTTCCAGGACAGCCTCAGCAATTTAGTGAGACCCTCAGCAACTTAGCAAGACCCTGTTTCAAAATAAAAAATGAAAAGGGGTTGGGTTGTAGCTTAAAAGTAGAACGACCCCGGGTTCAACCCCCATTACCACAGGAAAAAAGGGGGGATTTGAGGTATAGCTCAGAAGTAGAGTTGGATTATAGGACAAGCAGAGGCATGGCTCAACAGCAGGAACAGATTTTATTCTAGATAAAAACTGGGATTTTTTCCGGATTTATTCCGGATAAAAACTGACTGGGAGAGAGTCCACGAGAGTCAGGAGCCCCTTCCTTACAGACTAGGGGCCTTTTATGGAGCATTAGGAGGGAGGGAGAGCAGAACCAGTCATGTATTCCTGCAATTGGTGGGCTTAACTGCAGGCCAGGACAGGTAGATTTATGGGGCCGGGGGCAGGGGGATGGTCAGGAGCATTTGCAGCCACTGCTAGAGTTCTTTTGTTCTCAACCTCCTCCAACCAGGCCTCACAGCCAGACCTCATGGTGCCCACAGGTAGAATGCCTCCTGGGTTCAATCCCCCGTAACACACACACATACACACACACGCGCGCGCACACAGTAAACTATAAGCCAGGTGTGGTAACATATGCCCATAATTCTAGTGCTTGGGAGGCTGAGACAGGAAGATTGCAGGATTGAGGCCAGCCTCGGCAATTTAGCAAGGCCCTCAGCAATTTAGCGAGATGCTATTTCAAAATGAAAAATAAGTAAGCCAGGCGTGGTGACACAGGCTTGTAATCCCAGTACTTGGGAGGCTGAGACAGGAGGATCGCAGGTTCGCGGCCCGCCTCAGCTACTTAGTGAGGCCCTCCGCAACTTAGCGAGACCCTGTTTCAAAATAAAGAATAAAAAATAGGGCTGGGGTGTAGCTCAAAGGTAGAATGCCCCTGGGTTCAATCCTCAGTACCCAAAAACAAAAACCACCAGGAGCATTGGGAAATTGTCTTTCCTCCTGGGCCACACACACCCCACAGTCTCCTCTGCCTTCTAACTACAACCTTCACACCCCGCATCCCATTCCCTCTAACAATTTCCAGTCATCCTTCTCTTTGACAAGAACACACATTCACTACAGAATATTTAGATGATATAGACCCATGGAAAGAAGGAAATAAAAATTGCCACAACCCGCCCTGCCAGTGACCACTCTTTTTTTTTTTTTTTTTTTTTTTTGCGGTACCGGGGATTGAACCCAGGGGCGTTCTACCTCCACACTACACCCCCGGCCCTATTTTTTATACTTTATTTTGAAACCAGGTCTCACGAAGTTGCGGAGTCTCACTAAGTAGAGAGAGAGAGAGAGAGAGCTGAGGCTGGCCGCAAACCCAGATCCTCCGGTCTCCACCTCCCAAAGTACTGGGATTACAAGCGTGCGCCACCACGCCCGGCCCCAGTGACCACTCTTTCCGTCTCAGTCTGCTGCTCTCGTCTTCCATCTGTGCGTGCACGCATACACTTAAAATATTTCTCTTGCAAACTTCATGTTTTTATGGGCGGCTGGACAGCAAACTTTTCAACAGCAGTGAATAGAGCTTCTCAGCAGCCCCACGTTGCTGTCACCTCCCGGGGCTTGCACACGGAAGTCCAGCCTCCTGTCCCTCCCTGTGCCCCGGTCTATGCACTGTGTGTTTTCAGTTCCAAACTGTCCTGGGATGTGGTGACACATGCTTGTAATCCCAGTACTTGGGAGGCTGAGACAGAAGGATCGCAGGTTAGCAGGCAGCCTCAGCTACTTAGTGAGACCCTGTTTCAAAATAAAGAATAAGGCCCGGTGTGGTGGCGCACGCTTGTAATCCCAGTACTTGGGAGGTGGAGACCGGAGGATCCGGGCCAGCCTCAGCTACTTAGTGAGGCCCTCCGCAACTTCGCGAGACCCGGTCCCAAAATAAAGAATAAAAAATAGGGCCGGGGGTGTAGCTCGGAGGTAAAATGCCCCTGGGTTCAATCCCCTGGTACCGCAAAAATAAAAATAAAAATAATCCCAGTACTTGGGATGCTGAGACCGGAGAATCTGGGTTCACGGCCAGCCTCAGCCACTTAGGCCCTCTGCAACTTCGTGAGAGAATGGCCCCTGGGTTCAATCCCCAGTACCACAAAAAGAAAAGAGTTTCTGAAAGCCACACCTTTGTAGACTAAAAGAGACTGGCTAGCTGGGCGTGGTGACGCACACTTGTAATCCCAGTACTTTGGGAGGTGGAGACCGGAGGATCTGGGTTCCAGGCCAGCCTCAACTCTCCCTCTCCCTCTCTCTCTCTCTCTCTCTCTCTCTCTCTCTCTACTTAGTGAGGCCCTCCGCAACTTCGTGAGACCCGGTTTCAAAATAAAGTATAAAAAATAGGGCCGGGGGTATAGTACAGAGGTAGAACGCCCCTGGGTTCAATCCCCGGTACCGCAAAAAAAAAGACTGGCTGAGTCAGTGTGTGTGTGTGTGTGTGTGTGTGTGTATGTATGTGTTTGTGTGTTGTGTCACTAAGGATTGAACCCAGTGCCATTCTACCTCTGAGCTATACCCCCGCCCTTTTTTATTTGCTTTTTTTTTTTTGGCAGTACCGGGGATTGAACCCAGGGACATTCTACCTCTGAACTACACCCCCAGCCCTAGACTTTATTCTTTATTTTGAAACAGGGTCTCACTAAGTTGCGGAGGGCCTCACTAAGTAGCTGAGGCTGGCCGTGAACCTGGATCCTCCGGTCTCAGCCTCCCAAGTACTGGGATTACAAGCGTGCGCCACCACGCCCAGGTCTTATTTGCTTTTTATTTTTTTTTCAGTACCGGGGATTGAACCCAGGGGCATTCTACCTCCGCGCTACACCCCCGGCCCTATTTTTGTTAAACTTTATTTTGAAACCGGGTCTCATGAAGTTGCGGAGGGCCTCACTAAGTAGAGAGAGAGAGAGAGAAACGGAGAGAGAGAGAGAGAGCTGAGGCTGGCCACGAACCCGGATCCTCTGGTCTCCGCCTCCCAAAGCACTGGGTTTACAAGCGTGCGCCACCACGCCCGGCTCTTATCTGTTTATTTTTGAAGCAGGATTTCCCTAAGTTGCTGAAGGTCTCGCTAGGTTGCTGGGACTAGCCTCAAACCTGCAATCCTCCTGTCTCAGCCTCCCAAGTACTGGGATTACAGGCGTGTGCCACCACACCCGGCCTGAGTCATTCTTTGAAGCCAAACTGCTGGGAATATGCACTCTCCCCTGTTTGTCCCTCTTGTCCCTCTTCTCCAAAGGCCAGGTACTTCCCAGGAGGGCCTGCGCTGGTCCAATACCTGGGTTTAGTCGGTGGCTCAGCACCAAATGACGTGGCCCAAACACTCACCAGTGTGTCATTTCCTAAACACCAGCCCCGAAGCCCTGAACAATGAGTCACTGTCTCCTCCAGGCACATGACTAACCGGGATTTGGCTCCGGTGCTCACCCTGGTGGGTGCGCCTGGATGCTCGCCTCTCCCCAGCAGGTGCGTCGCTCCTCGTGATCTTGCTCCTGAACCCCTGTCTCCCCAGTTTCCACAATGACACCCTGGCTCCCTCTGCGAGGACGCGCCCCTTCCTTTCCACCCACACCCTCAACCCCTTGTCCTTGGCCTCCAGATCTTGGAGAACAGCCTCGCCCAGGAGAGACAGAAAACAAAGGAGGCCGTGGAGAAGGAGAAGAGGAGGGTGCAAGACCTGGAGAACCGCTTGACCAAGCAGAAAGAGGTATGAGGCGGAGGAGGGAGGGCCGAGAGGAGCCCAGCATGGGCCCTGCAAATCCTGCGTCTGGCTCTGTGACCTGAGACAAATTACTTAACATCTCTGTCCCTCAGCATTTCTGTGCATGAAATGGTGCCAATAGTCAGGCGTGGTGGCGCACGCTTGTAATCCCAGTACTTTGGGAGGCGGAGACCGGAGGATCCGGGTTCACGGCCAGCCTCAGCTATTTAGTGAGGCCCTCCGCAACTTCGTGAGACCCGGTTTCAAAATAAAGTATAAAAAATAGGGCCGGGGGGGGGTGTAGCGCAGAGGTAGAACGCCCCTGGGTTCAATCCCGGTACCGCAAAAAAAAAAAAAAAAGAAATGGTGCCAATAGGTCGAACTCGTGGAGCTGTTCTGAGATAGGACTGCCCAGAGGCACACAGGACACGTGGAGAGGAAAATGAGCGGGGGTGTGTAGGCTGTTCATACAGTGACTACGAGCTCCTGGCTCCAGGTGAAGGGGCATCCGAACCCAGGACGCTCACTCCCAAACCCTTAATCTCCACCTCTCTCCCTCTACTGAACTCCAGCCTTGGGTGCCTTGAGAGAGGAGCTGCCTGCAGGGCGTGGTGGTGCACACCTGTGATCCCAGTCCTTAGGCTGAGACAGGAGGAAGGCAGGTTCCAGGCTAGTCTCAGCACCCTAGTGAGACCCTGTTTCAAGACCCTACTTGGGAGGCTGAGACAGGAGGATCACAGGTTCGAGGCCAGCCTCAGCAACCTAGTGAGACTCTGTTTCCAAAGAAAAAACAAAAAAGAGCCGGGCGTGGTGGCACACGCTTGTAATCCCAGTACTTGGGAGGCTGAGACAGGAGGATCCAGGTTCGCGGCCAGCCTCAGCTACTTAGTGAGGCTCTCTGCAACTTGGTGAGACCCTGTTTCAAAATAAAGAATAAAAAAATAGGGCTGGGGGTGTAGCTCGGGGGTAGAATGCCCCTGGGTTCAATCCCCAGTACAGCAAAAAAAAAGGCTGGGAGTGTAGCTTGGAGGTGAACTGTACCTGGGTTCAATCCCCAGTAAGACACACACATACCCACAAACACACCCTCTAAATGCACTTGCTGTTAGATGGGCAGTCTCAGACACAGCAGGTGCAGAGGCCGAGATGGCACATGATCTCAGCAGCAGTAGACATCACTCACTCCTCCTGGGCCCAGAAGCGCAAGGGAAGCTGGGCGTGGTGGCGCACGCCTGTAATCCCAGTATTGGGAGGCTGAGACAGGAGGATCCAGGTTCACCGCCAGCCTCAGCTACTTAGTGAGGCCCTCCGCAACTTAGTCAGACCCCAGGGTAGACCTGTGCTGGGTGGACCCTGATTTAGTTGCCCCTCCCCATGGCCAGACCCTGGGGTTCTGTTTCCCATTTTATTTTTGTTTTTGTGGTACTGGGGATGGAACCCAGGGACATTCTACCTCTGAGCTACACCCCCAGCCCTATTTTTTTATTTTGAAACAGGGTCTCACTCAGTTGCAGAGGGCCTTGCTAAGTTGCTGAAGCTGGCCGTGAACCCAGATCCTCCAGTCTCAGCCTCCCAAGTACTGAGATGACAGTCATGTGACACTGCACCCGGCTCCCCTTTTCATCTGTATAAAAGATGCCTGGCTGAACAACCTGTGCCTTAAGCTTTACATCCTTAAGATCAGTTCCCAAAAACAAGCCAGGCACAGTGGTGCATGCCTGTTAGTCCAGTACTTGAGAGGCTGAGACAGGAGGATCACAGGTTCGCAGCCAGCCTCAGCAACTTAGCAAGACCCTCAGCAATTTAGCAAGACCCTGTTTCAAAATTAAAAAAAAGGGCTAGGGGTATATATTGGAGGTAGAATGCCCCTGGGTTCAACACTCAATACCAATACTCAATTCCCCAAAATAGGACTGCTAGGTCCAGGGAAACGAACATCTTCAAACTTATGGTAAGTGTTCCCATGTGATCTTCCAGAAGGTTCATACCCATTCACAAAGCCAACAGTGGAGTCGAGAGCACCCAGCACTACATCACAAGAACAAGTCTGGCCAGGCGTGGTGGTGCACACTTGTAACCCCATACTTGGGAGGCTGAGATATGAGGATCGCAGGTTCGCGGCCAGCCTCAGCTACTTAGTGAGGCCCTCCGCAACTTAGTGAGACTCTGTTTCAAAATAAAGAATAAAAAATAGGGCTGGGGGGTAGCTCGAATGTAGAATGCCCCTGGTTCAAGCTCCAGTACCGCAAAAAAAAAGAACAAATCTCAAATTGGATTAAAGAATGTTTGGGTCGGGCGTGGTGGCCACACCTGTAATCCCAGTACTTGGGAGGCTGAGACAGGAGGCTCGCAGGTTCAAGACCAGCCTCAGCAATTTAGCAAGACCCTGTCTCAAAATAAAAAAATAAAATCCGGGCGTGGTGGCGCACGCTTGTAATCCCAGTACTTTGGGAGGTGGAGACCGGAGGATCTGGGTTCGAGGCCAGCCTCAGCGCGCGATCTCTCTCTCTCTCTATCTCTCCTCTCTCTCTCTCTCTCTCTCTCTACCTACCAACCTAGTGAGGCCCTCCACAACTTCGTGAGACCCGGTTTCAAAATAAAGCATAAAAAAATAGGGCCGGGGGTGTAGCTTGGAGATAGAACGCCCCTGGGTTCAATCCCCAGTACCGCAAAAAAAAATAAAAAAATAAAATAATAAAAATAAATAAATAAATAAAAATGGAGCCGGGCATGGTGGCGCACGCTTGTAATCCCAGTACTTGGGAGGCTGAGATGGGAGGATCTGGGTCCACGGCCAGCCTCAGCTACTTAGTGAGGCTCTCTGCAACTTGGTGAGACCCTGTTTCAAAATAAAGAATAAAAAATAGGCTGGGGATGTAGCCCGGAGGTAGAATGCCCCTGGGTCCAATCCCCGGTACCACCGAAAAAAAAAATAATAATAATAAATAAGCTGGGCGTGGTGGCGCATGCTTGTAATCCCAGTACTTGGGAGGCTGAGACAGGAGGATCTGGGTTCATGGCCAGCCTCATCTACTTAGGCCCTCCGCAACTTAGCGAGACCCTGTTTCAAAATAAAGAATAAAAAAACAGGGCTGGGGGTGTAGCTTGGAGGTGAATTCCCCTGGGTTCCATCCCCAGTACCGCAAAATAAATATAAATAAATAAATATAAAAATAAAAACGGGAGAGCCAGGCGTGGTGGCGCACGCTTGTAATCCCAGTACTTTGGGAGGCGGAGACCGGAGGATCCGGGTTCGTGGCCAGCCTCAGCTCTCTCTCTGTCTCTGTCTCTGTCTCTGTCTCTGTCTCTCTCTCTACCTAGTGAGGCCCTCCGCAACTTTGTGAGACCCGGTTTCAAAATAAAGTATGAAAAAACAGGGCCGGGGGTGTAGCGCAGAGGTAGAACGCCCCTGGGTTCAATCCCCGGTACCGCAAAAAATAAATAAATAAATAAATAAATAAAATAAAAACAGGGGTATAGGCTGGAGGTAGAACACTCCTGGATTCCATCCCCAGTACCAACAAAAAAAAAAAAAAGGAAGAAAGAAAAGGGTCAGCAAAATGGAGTTTACCTCCTCTCTAGAGACAGGGGGACGAGGAGGCCAGACTTAACCTTTAATCCTGAATGTGTGTTTAATTTGATGTCTGTTGTCTGTCTAGGAAATAGAATTAAAAGGGCAAAAGGAGGACGTTTTAAATGATAAATTAAAGGACGCACTGGCCATGGTGGAAGAGTCCCAGCAGACGAGGACGGCCGAAAGTCTAAAAGCAGAGAACCTCACCCTGAAATTAAATGAAACGCTAGCCGAGCTGGAAACTGCCAAAACAAAAATGGTGAGTGGGTGGCAGCCGGGGGCAGGAGAACTTGTCCCTGGGTGGAAGATCACAATGTCCCAAGGGCACGTGGTATAGACCAGGCCTTCTCAACTGCAGACTGTTGACACTCTGGGCTGGGTAGCTCGTGGGTGGCAGCCGTCCTGTGCGCTTAGGAGAGTTGGCAGGATCCCTGGTCTCCGCCCATTAGCTGCTGATAGCCCTTCCGCAGGTGTGACTACCAAAACTGCCTTCAGCTGCTGCCAAATATCCCTTAGAGGCAAAATCCCTCCTGGAATAGCTGGGCATAGTGGCGCACATCTGTGGTCCCAGTACTTGGGAGGCTGAGACAGGAGGATCGCAGATTCGAGGCCAGCCTCGGCAACTTAGTGAGACCCTGTTTCAAAGTAAAGATAAAATAGACCTGGGGGTGTAGCTCAGAGGTAGGGTGACCCTGGGTTCAATCCCCCGTACCACACACATGCACGCACGCACGCACACACACACACAAGAGTCTGAATTTAGAGGACAGCCTCGTAGGCACGACTGTTGGGAAGCAGACACTTATGAGCTGTCTCAGGCAAAGAATTCATGGCCCAGGAGGAGATCAGACGCCAGGGCCCAACACATCCGTGAATAATCGGGAGCAGGAGCTGGAGAAGGTGAGGCTGGAGAAGCAGGAGAGGAGTGGGGTGGGGGCTGGGCCAGGAAGGGCCTGGGGAAGGAGCCTGTGGTCATAGGGAGGGATCTCACTCTCCATTTGAGGGCCATTAGTCATTTTTATTTGTTTGGATGTAATTATATCTTTATTTTATTCACAACTTTTCTAATAGTGATTTCAATTTTCATTTTTAAGAAGTATAAATTCACCCAGGCATGGTGGCACACACCTGTAATCCCAGTACTTGGGAGGCTGAGATGGGAGGGAGGATCGCAGGTTCAAGGACAGCCTCAGCAATGCAGTGAGACTCTCAGCAACCTAGTGAGACCCTGTTTCACAACAGTGACAACAAAAAAGGGCTGGGGGTGTAGCTCGGAGGTAGAATGCTTCTGGTTCAATCCCCTGTACAACAACAACAACGAAGGAGGAGAAGGAGGAGGAAGAAAAGGAGGAGGAGG
>PVJS01026727.1:0-26773 GCA_004027185.1 Glis glis
AGGGAGAGAGAGAGAGAGAGAGAGAGAGAGAGAGAGAGAGCTGAGGCTGGCCGCGAACCGGATCCTCCGGTCTCTGCCTCCCAAAGTACTAGGATTACAAGCGTGTGCCACCACGCCTGGCTTGTAAACTGTATTTTTAAAGAGAACAGATCTGCACATCCATGCGTGAACATGCTGTGATTATCTCTGAAAAGAATTGGAAGCGACCCTCCCGGAGCAAGGCTGGGGCCGGTGGGAAAGCCCCTGCCCCTGCAGAATACGTGTGTCTCATCCTCACATAGCCATGGCTCTTTTCCATAAAGAACAGTAATGAAGAAGGAACCAGGCTTAACTTGAAAGAAGCCCCCCAAAACACACACCAGGAGAGAGGCCATCCCTAACCCAGAGGACAGGTCTGAGGAGCCCTGAGCCCTCTGCGGGGCCCGAGGGTGGGCTCGGCCTTGCTGCCAGCTCGCTCTCCTCTGTGAGGTCAGAGTGGACCGTTTGCTGTTGGAAGGGGATGGGGTGTCCAGGGCCTTGACAGCAGGTGATAGCCATGGAGAGCCCCCAGAAAAGATAGGGGTCGTGCAGCAGAGACTGATCACAGAAGCTCAGGGGCTCCGCAGGGGAAACATCAGAAGGAGGTCACTGGCCCGGCGGGTAGGTGGGGAGCAGGCGAGGGCTTACAGAGATGTGGACCAGGCAGGGCCCAGCCTGCTGGGAAGAGGTGGGAGGGGTGCAGCAGGGCCCATCTGTGAGACTTGAGACCTCGGGGGGGTTGGAGGGGAAGGCCAGGAGCAGAGGGGCTCTGAGACCCATGGGGACAGCCAAGAAAGCTGGAGGACATGGGCTGTGGGCATCTAATGGCTTCGTGCCAGCAACCCAGGCGGTCACATGGGTTTAAGATCACTGTTGCCATCTTGAAAGTCTCAATAACTTCACGTGTGTGTGTATGTACACGCACATGCATGCACCGTAATGGGGATTAAACCCAGGACTTTACGTACATGCTAGGCAAGGGCTCTCCCATGGAGCTACACCCCCAGCCCAATGACTTGACCTTTGGATGTGTGTGTAAGTGAATTCTGTTGCGACAGTGGAATGTTCCAGGTCCAAGAGAAAACAGCAGCAAACACAGGTGTGGCGAAGTGTCCACTGAGTCTCGTTGTCCTCTGCGCAGAGCCCCAGGGAGACGCAGGTCGAGCACCGCCCTGGCTGGAGCTACAGCAAGATACCGTGGCCTTCTGAGAAACTCAGCCAAGTAGCCCTTTCCTGCTGGCCCTCCCCCTGTGCCAGCAGCAGTTACCCTGAAAACGATGGCAAAGACAGGAAGGGAAGAGGGGAGGACAGACTCCTTCCTGACCCAGCAGTGAGCAAAGGCAGGGCCTTGGCAGAACGTGGGCCTGGGTGGCAGCGTCCACACAAAGACCTAAAGTCAATGGCCCTGTGGTCGTGAGGAATGGGTGGTCAACACGCGTATATGCCTGTCATGGAAGAGAATTGTCCCAGAAACAGGGATGAAGCACTGACACCCGCTAGGAGGTGGGTGGACCTTGAAAACATCATGCCCAGGAAGAGAAGCCAGGCATGACAGGCCACATGCTGTGTGATTCCATTTACACAGAATGTCCAGGACAAACCCAGAGACAGAAAGTAGACCAGTGGTTGCCAGGGGCGGAGGGCAGAGGGGAATGGGGAGTAACTGCTGGTGTGCAGGTTTCTTTTTAGGCAGATAGAAATGTTCTAGAATTAAATAGAGGTGGAGGTTGCCCAACCCTGGAAAAAAAAAAAAAGCCGGCATGGTGGCGCACACTCGTAATCCCAGTACTTGGGAGGCTGAGACCGGAGGATCGCAGGTTCACGGCCAGCCTCAACAACTTGTGAGGCCTCTGCAACTTAGTAAGACTCTGTTTCAAAATAAGGAATAAAATAGGGCTGGGGGTGTAACTCAGAGGTAGAATGCCCCTGGGTTCAATCCCCAGCACCACAAAAAAAACCTTGAAAGGGGTAAAGTTTATGATATATGAATCATATCTCAATAAAAATAAAGGTAAGGAAAAATGCAGCTTTTATTCTCATGCCTATAAAAGTACACATGGAGCTGGGAGTGCTGGTGCACACCTGTGATCCCAGTACTTGGGAGGCTGAGACAGGAGGATAGCAGATTTGAAGCCAACCTCAGCAACATAGCGAGACTCTGTTTCAAAATAAAAAATAAAGCCGGGCGTGGTGGCACACGCTTGTAATCCCCGTACTTGGGAGGCTGAGACCGGAGGAACCGGGTTCGTGGCCAGCCTCAGCTACTTAGTGAGGCCCTCTGCAACTTAGTGAGAACCTGTTTCAAAATAAAGAACAAAAAAATAGGGCTGGGGGTGTAGCTCAGAGGTAGAATGCCCCGGGTTCAATCCCCAGTACCGCAAAAATAAATAAATAAATAAATAAATAAATAAATAAATAAATAAAAATAGGGCTGGGGGTGTAGCTTAGAGGTAGAATGCCCCTGAGTTCAATCCCAGTACCAGAAAAAAAAAAAAGCTGGCATGGCATAAGAGAAAGAGGACTTGTGATACTACTACTGAAAATAAGAAAATTTAACTTACTTTCTTTTTTTTTTTACGGTACTAGGGATTGAACCCAGGGGCATTCTACCTCCAAGCTATACCCCCAGCCCTATTTTTTTTGAAACAGGGTCTCACTAAGTTGCGAAGGGCCTCACTAAGTAGCTGAGGCTAGCCACAAACCCAGATCCTCCTGTCTCTGCCTCCCAAGTACTGGGATTACAAGCGTGTGCCACCACACCCGGCGAAAATTTAACTTTCATCTCTCTCTCTCTCTCTCTCTCTCTCTCTCTCTCTCTCTCTCTACTTAGTGAGGCCCTCCGCAACTTCGTGAGACCTGGTTTCAAAATAAAGTATAAAAAATAGGACTGGGGGTGTAGCGCGGAGGTAGAACGCCCCTGGGTTCAATCCCCGGTACCGCAAAAAAAAAAATTAACTTTCATATGCTTAGATTGACAGATTGCAAAAAGCATCCTCACAGGTCAAGAGAGAGAGTCCATGGAAGAGAGTAAAACCTTCTGTTCTTTAGTACCTTCAGTAGCACCTGTTCCCACTTTTTGAACAAGGGACGCTGTAAGCATAGCTGGCCCTGGGGACGCCTTGATCAGACAGCGAGGCCTGAGACTCAGTGTGCAGCTGCGGCCTGGGTCCTGAGTGCCTGGCACAGGTCAGCTCTGGCCTTGGACTCAGCATGGAAGTGAGAAGGACTCAGACTTCCCAGCCCAACCTACTCATGAGGCAGACAGGAGGGGACAGAGGACTGAGATGTGACAGAGGATTGGCAGGTCTGTCCTGCCAGTGAGCCCCGGTTTCCCCCCTGGTCTGAGTACCACCTCCTTCCCTGGAAGGTAGAACTGCCCTGGGGAAGCATTGTGAGTTTCAAGCTATGGAGAGGCACAGGAGGTGGCAAGTCACCAGGACCAGTGTCCAGATGCACCCGTGACAATCTTGTGCCAGCCACCCCCCCAGGGGTCTGGGCTGAGGCCCGTAACTCTGCAGAGGGGATTCGAGGGCCACAACAGAGCCACACAGTGCCCTGGGCACACAGAGCAGGTGCAGCTCAGCCCTGCCGAAGTGGAAGAATGTTCTGGGCTGGGACCCACACATCTGGTGGCCTGGGGGCCCCAGGGGAACCTCTGAGGGGCTCTGAGTCCAAGGCCAAGAGGCCACAGGCTGGCATTGAGGGTCCCCAGCCAGGCAGAGCATGGCTGGCCATGGCCATCAATAGCACATGCTCGCCCTGGGTCTCCACGCCTTCTTCCCTGCCCAGCCCTGCAGGCAAGAGGATCAAGGAAATGCCCCCAGACTGGAGGGGCACGTTGCCCAGCAGCGCATCCTGCCCTGTGCCACCTGCTTGCTCGGCACAGGTGGGGCCCTTCTGGGAATAGACCTTCCCAGTATCTCTGCACAGGCAGGCCCTCCCTCCTCCCAATGCCCTACATTCTCTGCAGGATCCAGTGGCTCATTCTTGTAGAAAGTTCAGAAAACTACAGAAAAAAAGCCCCACAAGAGAAATAAGCCGCCCTGTGAGACAGCGCGCGGCACTTGCTGTCTACCTCCTGATCTGTTTCCTGTGTAACTGTGTACAAAGTGTGGACACGTCACTTCTTGAAGGCCCTACATGACCACTTAACATGACAGCTGTATCACGTAAGTCACAGGTCCTATTTCCTCCTTCTTCAGTCCTTAATTTTATTCATTCTCATGATAAATATGTATTACCTTTTAAAGTGGAAAAAACAGTCAACCTTACAAGGGACATTTTTAAACATTTCAAACCATGACCCCGAGTGTGGCAGGCGGCCCTCCCAGCCTGGGCCCGGCCTGTCCCCATGTCCAAGGAGGAAGTGCCTCAGCCCAGCTGGGACTGTGCCAGCCTGCCCCCTCCCCACGGGCTTCCTCCTGTGGGTCCTTTAAAGGCACCACAGACACTCAGGACAGCATCAGTCACTTGCCTGCCACTGAACCGCCACCATGCGCTGTCTCATCAGCCTAGCCTTCGGCCTGCTCGCCCTGGAGGTAGCCCTAGCTCTGGACCCAGACTTCATAGCACAAGGTAGGCCCCAGCCAACTACCTCTCCCCAGGATGCACCCAGGAGGGTCTCCCCTGTAGCTCAGTGCACTACTGGCCCTGGGGGCCGAGGCCACCATCCCTGGATGAGAGGCGCCCAGCTGGGTTGGCGATGGGGTGATGGGAGCCGTTCTCAGGCCCTTAACTTTCCACCTCCTCCAGAGGGCCTGCAGCTTTGCTTCCTAATCTCCACAGCTGACGTCTTATGCTTTTCTCAGAAGGCTGTATCACAATTCTGGCAGATTAGATATTTTCCCCCTCTAAGAAATGGTGTCTCGGCTAGTCGCAGTGGCGAATGCTTGTAATCCCAGTATTTGGGAGGCTGAGACAGGAGGATGGCAGGTTTGCAACCAGCCTCCACAACTCAGCAAGGTCCTCTGCCATTTAATGAGACCCTGTTTCAAAATAAAAGATAAAATAGGGCTGGGGTATAGCTCACAGGTAGAATGCCCCTAGGTTCAATCCCCAGCACCAAAAAAAAGGAAAAGGGGTGTGTATTGGACTGTTGGAGGCTCCCCATATTTTCCACCCTCGTCTCCACCTTGCCTTCTCCAGTAGCCCAGGGGTGAGGGCAGGGCCTGGGCCCCACTCACCCACCTGTCCCCTGTGCAGCTCAGGCCATGTGCCCCGAGCCCAGCTCCTCCGAGGACGCGCCCTGCACCCCAGCCTGCCGCACCGACGAGGACTGTCTCGGCAACACCAAGTGCTGTCCTAGCGCCTGTGGCCGCTCCTGCAGAACCCCCATCAACGGTAATGCCCTGCCTGGCCAGCGTGGTCCAGGGTCTCCCCTGAGTGGGCACCACAGCCCTTAGTGCCCACACACCAGCCCTGTGTCCGTGGTCTGTCCAAGCCCCCCTCGCCTGCCAGACTCTCCCTGGGGCCTCTGCCGCGTGGCCAGCCTGTGGTCTTCTGCCAGCTCCCGAGGTCTCCAAGCTGCCAAGGGTGCTGCGGGGGGTGGTGCCCTGAGACCAGTAGGAGGGAGGCCCCAGGGACACATCTGACCCCAGGGTTCCGTAGACACTCAGCTTTCCCATTCCTAAAATGGGGGTTTGGGGGCCGGGGGTACAGGAAGTGGACCTAGCAAGGCTGGGAGCATGAAAGGGCTTTGGGTGCTGAAGGGCTGGCCCATCTCTCCCCTGTAGCTGTCCCAAAGGCTGCCCGCTGCCCCTGGGTGCAGCCCCCAGCGGCCTCCGAACCATGCGCGGAACAGGACCAGTGCTCCGATGACAACCAGTGTGACTTGGGCAAGAAATGCTGCTTCAGCCGGTGCGCCATGAGGTGTCTGGACCCCATCTTCGGTATGCAGCCCCAAGGCTTCCCCGGGCCCCTCTCTTCCTCCGCTTTGTCTGGCCAGCCAGCACCTGACCCTCTAGCGGGCCGAAGGTGGGTGGAATGCAGAGACAGGCCAGGACGCAGGTCCTGGGCTCCATGGGGGCTCTCCTTCCAAGCCAGCTGTGCCACCTGTAGGCTCCCTGGGCACCTGACATGCAGTCTGGGTCAGGAGTGGGTGTCAGTAAGCAAGGGGGCTCAGGGAGGCACAGGGACTGGCCCAGGGATGGCGGCTGGTAGGACTTGGTCCTAGGGGCCTATGTGCCAGGCCATACCTTTGCCACTTAACTTGAGAGGCAGAGAAGAGCTCAAAACTAGAAGTCCCAGCAAGACACAGGTTCAGGGCTAACTATCCACTCCCACCTGTGATCTGGACTCCCCCCAGTGTCCCAGACAACAGTGGTCTCACCTACCTGCTCACAGGCAATAGTGAGGCAGAGGTGGTGACATGAGGGCCCAGCTTGCTCACCAGCACAGCCCGGAAAGGTGCTGGCCTACCAGGTCCTTGGGCCGCTGCTGGTGAACATGCTAGCATATGAACCACAGTGTGGAATTGACCTCCCTCCCTCCCCATGCTCACCCGTGTCCCCCTGCAGAGGACTCCCTCCAGTAAGGAGCCTGCCCCGGATCCCCTGACTGCCAGGAGTGAGCGGCAGGTCTGAACCCCAGCAAGAACCTTCTCTCCTGGATCCAGCGAGCACAAAATGCCTCCTATCTGCTGCTAATAAAAAATCCATTTGGCTTTATGTCTCTGTCTGTCTGTCCATCTGTCCTGGGCTCCTGAAGGAGGGACAAAGCAAACACAGACCTCACCCCTGGGGCTGGGGCTGCTGCATGAAAACAGGCAACCCCCATGGTGGCAAACACGTGGGGGAGGGCTGGGAGCCGGGGCCAAGCTCCAGCCAGACAATGGGACTCTGGTGGCTCTCTGGGCTGGGAAAGGCCTCCCACCCAGCACTGGGGGTACCAGCAAGGTCTCCTACATCTGCCCACTTCCGAGGTGTGACAAGCAGCAGCCAAGCCTATGGGAGTCTCAGAGCCCCAAGGGTGCTGCGGGCTGGTCCCATTTGGGCAGCAGGAAGAGAGAAATGGCATTATTACTGGATGCATAAAAGGAGAGAGAAGAGGGATGGGGTGCATGTTAACACCCCTCTCAGCATTGTGCAGAGTCTCCAGCAAAGTGTGTGTCCTGCTCCAACACCGGTGGGCACCCTATAGCCCAAGCCCATCCCAACGCTGGCAGCCCAGGTTCACACCAGACCCCATAAGTTAGGCACCTGGTCCCATAGTCTGCTTCCACTTCAGAGGTGAGTCCCAAGTCCCAGGCCTCCTGCACATCCAGTTGCCTTGGCTATAAAGTTGGAGGTTCCCACCATCCCTTCAGGTTGACCAGTTCTCCAGAAGTCACTGAAAGTACTCTACCATACTACAGGATACAGATCGGGAACTGCCAGATAAAGGGACACCCAGGGTAAGGCCAAGGGGTGGGCAGGTGCAGGAGAATCTGTCCCCATAGGATCAGGCTGTGTCTCCCTCCCTGCACACCAATGTCGCCCACTCGCCATCCGAACCTTTTTTTTTTTTTTTTTTTTTTGCGGTACCGGGGATTGAACCCAGGGGCGTTCTACCTCCGCGCTACACCCCCGGCCCTATTTTTTATACTTTATTTTGAAACCAGGTCTCATGAAGTTGCGGAGGGCCTCACTAAGGAGAGAGAGAGAAAGAGAGAGAGAGAGAGAGAGAGCTGAGGCTGGCCGCGAACCCGGATTCTCCGGTCTCCGCCTCCCAAAGTACTGGGATTACAAGCGTGCGCCACCATGCCCCGCCATCCGGAGCTTTTATGGAGGTTTCATTACACAGGCATGGTTGATTCAATTATTGGTCACTGGTGATTGAACTCAATCTCCAGCCACTTTCTCCTCCCTGGAGATCAGGAATAATGCTAGAAGTTCCAGTCCTCTAATCCCATGGCTGGTCTTTCTAGTGACCAGACCTCATCTGAAGCTAAGGAGGGGCCACCAAGAGTCACTTTATTAGCAAAAGACCCTCCCGCCACTCAGAAAATGCTGCAATGGAGACCACAATCCAGGATCCAGCATAAATTGCCAGCTTTCAAACTTGGCCACAACTCGACTGGGCCAGAGTGGGGCTGGGTAGGTTTCTCACGCAACCCAGGTGATTTGGTGCCCACCCCCCACCCCAGTTTGAAAGCCCTGACCATAGCAGCCTCCAGAGCAAGGTCTGGACTGACACAGAGGGGTGCTACCACGGACTGCAGGTGGCAAACAGCAGGCCACATACTGTGAAAGAATTACAAACACCTACCTGTCCTTTGTCCCTGGTTCCTGGCATGGAGCTTCTAAGACCCTTTGCACAGTTTTCCCTAAACCACTTGGTAATTGAGGTGGACACCAGAGTTTGCTAACTGGCTTCATCCAGAGAAAAAGCAAACTTCTCAGATGTCTAAGGCAGGAGGCAATTTTGTGACTTGGGGCAGGGCCCCTCCCCTTCCCACAAAAGTTAGACTCATGGTCTCCCACAAAAGGTAATAGGGGTGCTAAATTCCTTAATGCTTGGGTTTCAAAGACATAGCTCCCCAGGCTCTTGAGAAAGATACTCCTCGGTCATAAATCTGACAGGAAGCCTAGTCTTCAAAATGATTTACATACATTTCTTTCTTTCTGTGTGTGTGTGTGTGTGTGTGTGTGTGTGTGTGTATGTGTGTGTGTTGCTAGGGACTGAACCCGGGACATTCTACCTCCAAGCTACACCACTAGCCCATTTTATTTTTTATTTGGAAACAAGGTCTCGCTAAGTTGCTGAGAGCCTAAGTTGCTGAGGCTGGCTTCAAACCTGCCATCCTCCCATCTCAGCCTCCCAAGTACTGGGATTGCAGGCATGCACCACCATGCCCGGCTATATACATTTCAAAATAAGGACTTACAACCTAAGGTAAATACTTTAAGGAAAGGAGAAGAGGGGAACTCTCCCCCATTTTCAACAGGGAGAATTCACCTCTATATATTTTTTTCCAGTGCTCAGGACGGAACCCAGGGCTTCATGCATGCTAGGCAAGCACTCTACCCCTGAGCTACACCCCCAACCCTTGCCTCTAGTTTTTAACTTGTTTTGCCTTACAGACTCAGGCTCTGCTTCCAGTGCTCATGCTGGGGGCTGGCTCAGAGTTCCTCTTCTAGATCTTGGTCAACCCCCCCCCCACACACACACACACCACAGTCAAGAAGGATGAAGGTCCCCAAGCACGAGGTGATTGATGTTGTACCCCTTCTCAAGCTCTGTCCCCATCAGAGCAGAGGGGCTGCGGGACGGATTTGCCAGTGCTGATGAGACACCAGAACTAAGAAGGTGTCAAGAGCAGCCCATGCATTTGATCTCTTTAGTGGAATTTGTGGGGACAGTAATCAGGCTCTTTCCTCGTGTGTGTGTGGGGGGGTACTGGATGAGGCTGAGCTGGCTCTGACCATCTCTGAAACAGGGCATAGGGGACAGGCTCAGTCACTCTGCATGGACCCATGGGAGATGGTCACAGCCCCACCAAAGCACTAAGCTCTGTGTCCACACACCACTGGCCTCCTTCAAAAGAGGATGTAGTTCTGCCAGTCACTTAGGGCCACATGGCCACCAACACAAGGATGCTGGCCATCAGGTACTCCAGGAACACCATTGAAAACCATTGCCTAGCCGGGTGTGGTGGCACGCGCTTGTAATCCCAGTACTTGGGAGGCTGAGACAGGAAGATCACCAATTCACAGCCAGCCTCAGCAACTTGTGAGGCCCTCTGCAACTTAGTGAGACCCTGTTTCAAAATACATTTTTAAAAAAATTGGACTGGGGGTGGTGCTCAGAGGTAGAATGCCCTCGGGGTTCAATCCCCAGTACCACAAAAAAAAAATTGCCTAACTCAAGGTCATGAAAACTTACTTCTGTTTCCTTTGAAGAGGTCTGTTGTTGTTTTTGTTCTTTTTAGGGGGGCACTGGCGATTGAACCCAGAGGCATTCTACCTTTGAGCTATACTCCCAGCCCGATTTTCTTTCTTATTTGGAAACAGGGTCTCGTTAGGTTGATGAGAGTCTACTTGCTGAGGTTTTCGTCGAACCTGCGATCCTCCTGTCTCAGCCTCCCAAGTACTATGATTGCAGGTGTGTGCCACCACGCCAGGTCCTCTTACGAGTTTTATAATTTTAACTTCATTTAATTTTTGTACATAGTGTGAGAATCTCAATCCAATAAGAAAAACCAAGGTAAGTGATGTCTGATGGTGAGCACCCACTGTCCCAGCTACTCCACAGGCTAAGGCAGAGGATCTGGAGTTGGAGGCCAGCCTGGGCAATACTTCCTCTCTTATTTAAAAAAAATAATAAGCCAGGCGCGGTGGTGCACGCCTGTAATCCCAGTACTTGGGGGTCTAAGACAGAAGGATCACAGGTTGGAGGCCAGCCTCAGCAACTTAACGAAACCGGTTCAAAATAATAATTTTAAGGGGGCGAAGGAGAGGGGACAGAGGGCTTGGGGGTGTAGCACAGAGGTAGAATGCCCTTGAGTTCCATCCCCAATACAAAAAAAAGAAAGTTTAGAGCCAAGGATGTAGTTCAGTGGTAGAGAGTTTGCCTAGCATGTGCAAAGCCCTGGGTTCAATACCCAGTATCTAAAATAACAATTTAAGAGAAAAAATAAAAATCAAGTAATTATTAATTCCTTGGAAAATAAAACCCAGTACAGGGAGGAAAATTAAGTTCATACATGCGCAACGGAGGGAAGCCAGCCTCCCAGCCTTCCGGCCCTGACTCTATTTCCTCTCACTTTCCTCCAAGCTTCGGGTCACCAGGCCCCTCCCTGCAGGTCGCGCCGTGTCGTGCGCGCCCTGGGCAAAGACCGCACCCGCCCGGGGAGGGGCGTGGCCGTGACTTCCGGCCAGGCGCGCGCGCGCCAGGCTCACTTCCGGCGGCGCCCGATGACGTAGGCGAGCGCGCCGCGCCTCGTGGGCCTGGGGACGGCGCGGGCGGCTGATGGAGGTCAGCGAGGGTGGCCGCGGCCTCGGTCTGGCGTCACGGAGAGAAGGGGCTGCTGGACGCGGGTAACGGGGGGCACTGAAGCCTGTCTGGGGGACGCGGGGAGGTGGGCCTGGGAGGGTGGGGGCGCCAGATGACTCGGGGAGGAGGCCTGCGGCGGGGAAAGGACGCGGTGGACTCGATCGGCCGACTGCGCGATGCTGCTGGCCTGTGCGCAAGCGCTCCTCTGCCGGCGAGTCCCCGCGGCCGGTCCTGGAAGGCGCTGCCCTGGTTGACCCTTGGTGTCCCCAGCGAGTGATGTGGGTTAATATTTGCCCGATCTCGCGTCCGGCTTCTAGACCTCAGTTTCTTTCTCTAAACTGCTCTTAGAGCCGGGTGTGGTGGCGCACGCGTGTAATCCTAGTACTTGGAAGGCTGAGACAGGAGGATCGCAGGTTCGAGGACAGCCTCAGCAGTTGAGTGAGGCGCTCAGCAACCTAGTGAGACTCTGTTTCCAAATAAGAAATAAAATCGGTCTGGGGTGTAGTTCGGAGGTAGAATGCCTCTGGGTTCAATTCCCAGTACACCAAAAAAAAAAAAACTGCTCTTAGAGGTGTCTTAAAACTGGAAAGGTCTTCCAGCGCACTGAGCACGGTTTCAGGAAGTGGTAGATTGTTGGACTTGGGCAGATGTTCCTCGCAGAGCCTCATTTTTTTCCCCTTAGGTAGAGTTAGACTAAGCTTTTTTACAGCTGCAGTAATCTGATGTGAAGATAAATTGTGCCCTCCATATGCCAAATTCCCGGAAATAAAAAATCAAAGATGCTTTCTGCTTTTCCAGAGGCGAGGCCCCTATCATGTGTCCTGCCAAGGTCATTTAATCACCTTAGGGTGCAAGACTGGCAGGTAGAATTGATAAAAGCAACATCATAGGGATGTGAACCATGTTCTTAAAAGAGAGAACATTTCATGGGGCTTGGAAAGATTAAGTGTGCAGAGCATGATTAGAAGGGGGCCATTGTGGGGACAAGATGAGATAAAACTGGGAAGAAAATTTGGAGCCATGTTATGAAATGATTTTTATGATTGACTCAGGAGTAAGTTACTGAGGTAGTCTACCTTGATTTGAGGAAGCACACTCCCATGTCTGCAGTATTAAAAGTATATCCACAGAAGCTTTAGGAATGTGAGCTGTATGCTCTGGGCTTTCCAGGATCATTCTGATTTAGAATATCCTGTTCTGTTGTCTCTAAGTCAGTAATTCTTAATCCTGTTTACCTTTGAAATAAAGTTAATGCTCTGAGACTTATCTGCAGAGATTGCCATTGAGGAAGTGTCGGGCAGGACCTGGGAATCAGAATTGCTGAAACCATTCATGGGTGATTTGAAGCACAGCCAGGACTGAAAACTTTCCAGGCTGTAATGCTTGTGTTTTTTGATGTTTGAAGGCATTCTATACTGAAACAAAAATCCTGAGATTTTTGCTTCAGAAAGTACTGTCTCAGCTGGGCGTGGTAGCACACATGTGTAACACCAGTATTTGGGAGGCTGAGACAGGAGAATTGCAGCTTAGGGAGACCCTGATTCAAAATAAAAGAATAAAATAGGGTTGGGGGTATAGATGGGGGGTAGAATGCCCCTCGGTTCCATCCCCAGTACTACAAAAAAGGAAAAAGCTGAGTGTGGTAGTGCATGCTTGTAATCCCAGTACTTGGGAGGCTGAGACAGGAGGATTGCAGGTTTGTGGCCAACCTCAGCTACTGAGGCCCTCTGCAACTTAGTGAGACTTTGGTTCAAAATAAAGAATTAAAAAATATATATAGGGATATGAGCCGGGTGTAGTGGCGCACCCTTGTAATCCCAGTACTTGGGAGGCCGAGACCGGAGGATCCGGGTTTGCGGCCAGCCTCAGCTACTTAGTGAGGCCCTCTGCAACTTAGTGAGATCCTGTTTCAAAATAAAGACTAAAAAAATAGGGCTGGGGATGTAGCTCGGAGGTAGAATGCCCCTGGGTTCAATCCCCGGTACCTCAAAAAAAAATATATATATATATAGGGATATGAACCATGTTCTTAAAAGAGATAACATTTCGTGGGGCCTGGAAAGACTAAGTGTGCGGAGCATGATTAGAAGGGGGCCATTCATTGTGGGGAGATTATATATATATATATATATATATATATATATATATATATATGGCTAGGGGTATAGCTTGGAGGTAGACTACCCCTGGATTCAATCCCCAGTGCCACAAAAAAAGAAGAAAGTCCTGTCTCATATGTGTGGGTAGTCAAAAAGGAGAGAGATTAAGCCTGGTTTTAGGGAGAACATGGCTGTGACTTCATGTCATACTTTCCTCTAAGTTGGGGGGGTCACAAACTGCCACTGTAGTACCTACTCTCTTTTCAGGGCTTTGGAATCACTGGCTGGGAGTCTATCTCCCCATCCGTCCAGCCATCATGGCAGCTCGCCTAGTGAAACGATGCACGTGCCTCCTGAGAGAAGCCACTCGTCTAGCCCCTACTGTGGCTCCAGTTGGCCAACTGAGACTTGCCAGGGTCGCCCATAACACTTTGACCTCCTCAACCACATCACCCAGTTCCCTTTCCCCAAGTTCCTTGACAGAGTTAGTGGAAAAGGAGCAAGTATTTACTCCCTACCCAGAGAATCAAGAGGTGGACCGGCTCATCGAGAAGGCCTCCAAGCCAGAGGAGCTCCTAGAGCTGGTTGATGATCGCAGGCTGCACCACAACCACGCGGCCCTCATACTCATCCAGCTCTCTCGCCTGCTGTCGGAGAAGCCAGAGGACAAAGCACTGCTCACGCAGGACACCCGCTGTCAGCGACTGCTCCATATGGTCACTGGTCAGGTGGGTGCCAGCAGGTTGTCTGAGGACTTGGACAGAGGGAGAGTAGCCAGGGGCACCAGCATCAGACAGGCCCCCAGCATCTTGTTGGCAATTCTTTTTCTAGATTTCAAAGATTTTCATGTGTTTTCTCCATTTATCCTCACAAGATCCCTACTAGGTAACTATTGCTGTCCTCATCTTACAGACAGCCAACCAACTAAAACTTCACAAGAAATTTACTATTGCTTTGTTAGAGAACTATTTAGGAGTTGGAGCCTCTCTGGCTGAGAATAATAGTTATTCTCCTAAAGAAAAGTCAGGATGATCTAATAGCTAAAAATTTGTCATTGGAAGCTGAGCGCAAAGGTGCACGCCTATAATCACAGATCTTGGGATGCTGAGACAGGAGGATCGTAGGTTCGAGGCCAGCCTCAGCAATTTAGTGAAACCCTGTTTCAAAATAAAAAGGGCAGAGGGTATAGCTCAGAGGTAGAATGCCCCCAGGGTTCAATCCCCAGCACACACAAAATTGTCATTGCAAATAAGAGTAATGAGTTGGTGTGACCCGAATGCTGCCTTCCTTGCTGTCGAGTCACACCCCTCAGGCCCTCTCTCTCACCTTGGTCTTGATCTGCGGTGTACAGTTTGGGTCTGCAGGTCTGCACACAACAGTTGCACCAGAAACACATGATGGGAGGCGGGACATAGTCTGTGTTGAATCCGCCACATCAGGTCAGGTCTGCGTTCGGGAAATACAGAGAATTTCTCCTACTGATCAGTTTTTACTTGCAAGTGACAGCAAACTACCCTGGCCTCCTGGAACACAAATTAGAGGCTGGAGGACCAGGCTCAGGAAGCAAGCCCTGTCAGAGCAGAATGAGTACTAACTGTTCTCTCAAGAGTCATAGTAAATGCCCCTGAAACGGGGACACAGGGCTACCAGGGTGCCATGTGACTGCCTTTTCCCTTTCCCTGCCCAGATAACCTCGGTCTGGAACACGACCCTGGTGAAGCTGCTGCGGAGCCTCTACATGCTGGCACTCCCCAACACCTCGAAGGAGCTGCAGTCGGTGGAGCAGGAGGTGCGCTGGCGCCTGCGGAGGCTCAAGTATAAGCACCTGGCCTTCCTGGCCGAGTCCTGTGCCTCCTTCTCGCAAGAGCAGCACTCCCAAGAGCTGCTGGCTGAGCTGCTGGTGCACCTGGAGCGGCGCTGGACGGAGATCGAAGATGGCCGCACCGTGGTGACCATCATGATGAAGACAGGGCACCTGTCAGAGTCCCTGATGAACCGCCTGGAAGACAAGGTATGGGGCTGAGAGCAGGCTGCACCTGGCCTGTTTCCCTGGAGGCTTCAGGTTTGTTCCTTGGTGACAGTCCTCTGCAGAAGGGAAGTGTCATGTGTACTGGGACAGGAACCCTGGAAATTTCTGCCAGAGTCTCGGACATCACACAGGGAGGGACCGGCAGGTGGTCATGCTGACCATGTTAATCCAGGACCACCCACCCACCCACCCACTTGCCCCTAACGTAAACCATCTCCCTTGATTTCACCTCTGTCTTTCTCCTGACTCTGCCACCTATGTAATCTTGAGAGGTAGGCATGACAGGCAGCTTCTGAAGTTGCCACAGAGGTCCTGGGCCAGCCCTGCACAGCCCAGCTGCTGACAGCTCTTCCAGACATGCTGCATGTCCCCCACCCACCCTCGGGGTTGTCCTTGCAGTCCAGTCAAATTCAGCCTCCATCCTGTCGTGGTAGGGGCTGGCCCAGATGACTGCCACAGCAAGCTCCGCTGCTCATGGGCCCTGGGTCTCTTGCCCTGGGGCCCAGGGATAAGTTTGGCTGCGGACATTGTGCTCTGAGGCAGGGGAGGAGGTAGGCCCTGCATAGGTGGGCCTGTGTTGAGTCAGCTCAGGCCCAGTTGCTGTCTCACAGGGGCTGCACTGGATGGGACCCCTGCCCCAAGCTCATCCCCGCCACCTCAGGCCATCGAGCTGACCCCTGCGCGGCTGTGGTTGACAGTGCCTGGAGCTGGTGGAGCAGTTTGGCCCTGATGAGTTACGGAAGGTGCTAGTGACGCTGGCAGCTCAGAGCCGGCGGTCGGTGCCCTTGCTGCGGGCCATCTCCTACCACCTGGTACAGAAGCCCTTCCCACTGACGAAAGGCATGCTCCTGGACCTGGCCTATGCCTACGGTGAGGAGGGCGGGGGCCCTGGCAGAGCCAACACCTGCAGCTGTGTCAAATTCAGTGCCTGCCCCACCCATGGCGGGCACTGGCCCAGAGAGCTGCCACAGAAACACTGTGACTCATGGGCCCTGTTCCCCCCACTCGGGCTCAGGGATAAATTCGGTCACAGACACTAAGCCTCTAGGCCGCAAGGCTGAGGGGGGTGGGACAGTGGGGTGGCTACTGACCTCCCCGGCTAAGCCCTTTGGTCTGCTCTGTCCCAAAGGCAAACTCAGCTTCCACCAGACACAGGTGTCCCAGCGCCTGGCTGCTGACCTGCTGTCCCTCATGCCCAGCCTGACACCCGGCGAGGTAGCCCGCTGCGCCAAGTCCTTTGCCTTCCTCAAGTGGCTCAACCTGCCTCTGTTTGAGGCCTTTGCCCAGGTGAGCCAGGGCCGGTTCTGGGGCCTCTGTTGGGAGCCACTGCTTTAAGCACGGAAGTAAAGCTAGTCTGAAAGCACTAATTTGTGGGTGGGAGATACAGATCTCTTGTTTTCTGGCATATTTGGAAAGACTTTACTTAGTGGTGGAGAAGTTTATCTGAGAGCCGTGTCCTCGTTGCTGAATGTTGTGTCTGTCCATGATGGGGCAGGGAGAGTGCCGAGGGTGAGGCCGAGAATCTACTCAGAACTCTCCCCAGCTGCTGACCGCCCCAAATGGAACTGCAAGGAGACAGTGCCTGCACTCGCATTTCCATGCAGCTGGTCTAAGCCAAGCGTGCTGGTTGGAGAATATTTCTAAAGCCAGTGTCAGGGAGGTGGTCTCTAAGGGTCCGTGTCCTCAGTGGGCGGCTGCTGCTGGGTGGCGAAGGGTCTGGCCCTGTGTGCTTGGCCGGGAGCTTGCGGGCCTGAGAGAGGGTCCTGCAGCTGCTCCTGGCAGGGAGCTCATCCTTTCCCTCTGCCATCCCTGACTGGCCCAGCACATTCTGGACAGAGCCCAAGACGTTTCCCTGCCCCACCTGTGCAGCATGCTTCTCGCTTTTGCCCGTCTGAACTTCCGCCCGGAGCAAGAGGATCAGTTCTTCAACCTGGTAGGGGCTCCAGCTTCCACTCCTCTCCCTCTCCCTGCCGCCTACTAGCCATGGGATCATGAGCCTCCACCACAGGAGGCAACCTGGGATGGGTGGAAGGGAAGAGGCCATGACACCCGGCGTGGGAGGGGTGGCATCCCGGGGACCATTTGGGAACTGGACACAAAAGCCCATCGTGCCATGCTGTGGTGACTAGGGCCCTGCTCTCATTTCACAGTACACCTTTTAGCACCCTGCCAATGCTCAGAGGCCTTTTAGTCCACTGCAGAGACTGAGGGACTAGGAGGGATGTGGGCCTCCTGCTAAGTGCACTAGCTGTGGGGTGTGGGGTGGTTCTGATGACCTGGGGCATCACAGAATCCAGCAGATGAGGTTTGACCCCAGGCTCCCTGAGACCCCACTGGGGCCTTGCCTGATACATTCCTGAGAGCAGCCGGCCAGGGCCTCTAGCTGCCTCACGTTTGGGTGCTCTGATCCCGACAAAGAGTCAGAAATACCTCTTCCTCATCCCAGTGCCCTCTGAAGGACATTAGTGGAGAAGTGATTGGGGGTCCTAGGCGTCTGCCAGAGGGTGGGAGCTGGGTAAGCCTAGCTAAATGCTAACATCGGGCACCACTCTCCAGGCATGAAGAAGGTTCTGGTACATCTAACCCAGGGTTGCTCCAGGTCTGACCTGGCAGGTCCTGATCTAATGCCCAGTGGCCTCCCCTGGCCACAGTGTGACAGGTCAAGGGCAGGTCATTGGTTGTTGTCTGCACCTGGGTGTTGCAGTCCTGGGCAGAGCTTACTTTCTCCCCCATACCCCGTATTCATTCCTCAGGTGCGTGAGAGGCTGGAACCCGCACTGGAGGGCCTGGAGCCAGCCTTGCAGGTGGACCTGGTGTGGGCACTCTGTGTGCTGCAGCAGGTGCGGGAGGCAGAGCTGCAAGCTGTCCTCAATCCTGGCTTTCACACCAGGTTTCTAGGTGAGACACCTCTCCTTGCACTGCTGCAACTGGGGGGCTACCTGGTTTATCTGCCTAGAGCTAGAAATCACAGTAGAAGCGGAGATACCAGAGAATAGCCCAGGGCTTCTCTGTCCATTCCCTGCAGGTGACCCACAGACCTTAACGCTGCTTTCCCCTCCTGGCGCTTAACCCTCCCCTTCTCGTTCCTAATCCCCCAGAAAGCAAGTCTCCGAAGGACCACAGCACCCTCCAGAAGCTGCTGCACATCAACGCCACCGCCCTGCTGGAGCACCCCGAGTACAAGGGCCCCTTCCTGCCAGCCTCCGCCATGGCCCCCAACCCCTCAGCCCCTGGCAAGAAGGTGACCCCCCTGCAAAAGGAGCTGCAGGAGACCCTAAAGACACTGCTGGGCGGCGCTGACCGGGGCAGCCTCGAGGTGGCCACGCAGTACGGCTGGGTGCTGGGTGAGGGCTCCCTCGGCTGGCGAAGGGCACGATTCTGCCCAGTTAGTACCATTCTAACCCTGCCCGATGCAGCAAGGAACAACCCACAGAGCTGCAGGACCCCTCCCTCGCACTTCCCTGTCTCCGTCGTTTTGGGGGGTCTCGGACAATCCTAGCAGGCTCTCATCCACACCCCTTCCCAGATGCGGAGGTGCTGTTGGATGCTGATGGCCAGTTTCTGCCCCTGAGGGACTTCGTTGCACCTCATCTTGCCCAGCCAGTTGGGAGCCAGCCGCTGCCCTTGGGGGCTAAGAGGTAGGCAGCTGGTGACCCCGGTCGTGGTGGTGTTCTTGGGTGGACACACCCAGTGGCCTTCTCTCCTCTGGTTCCTCTGAGGGGCTGAACGCAGACCTTGTCAGCAGCCTTTCCTCCTGCCAGGCTCGCCTTCCTGCGCTGGGAGTTCCCCAACTTCAACAGTCGGAGTAAGGACCTGCTCGGCCGCTTCGTCCTGGCCCGGCGCCACGTGCGGGCCTCGGGCTTCCTGGTGGTGGACGTGAGTACCTGTGGGCCAGTGGTCACTGCACAGGGAGGAGCCCGGGGGCCGCACAGCTGTTGAGATTCAGAGTGGCCTCAGGAGCTGCTGACTTGCAGACACGGCCAGTGCTGCCGCGTGACTACAGGGAGCTCCACTGTTGCCTGAAGCAGGACCTGGGCCTGGGGCCTGACCTGAGCACTGGGAGACCTTGGCTCAGACCAGGGGACACGACTCTCCTATGAAGGGCAGGAGGATAAAGGCCAGCCTTCAAGGCTCGAGGGAGGAGTCCATCACACTTTCCTTTTTGGGGATTGACTTGTGTTTTGTTTTTTGCGGTACCAGGGATTGAACCCAGGGGCGTTCTACCTCTGAGCAACCCCCCCCCCCGCCGCCCTATTTTTTATACTCTATTTTGAAACCAGGTCTTGCGAAGTTGCAGAGGACCTCACTAAGTAGCTGAGGCTGGCCACGAACCCTCCAGTCTCCGCCTCCCAAGTACTGGGATTGAACCCAGGGGCGTTCTACCTCTGCGCTACACCCCCGGCCCTATTTTTTTCTTTTTTGTGGTACCGGGGATTGAACGCAGAGCGTTCTAGCTCCGCGCTACGCCCCCGGCCCTATTTTTTATACTTTTTATTTTGAAACCGGGTCTCATGAAGTTGCCGAGGGCCTCACTAGGTAGAGAGAACGCGAGCGAGCTGAGGCTGGCCGCAAACCCTGATACTCCTGTCTCCGCCTCCCAAAGTACTGGGATTACAAGCATGCGCCACCACGCCTGGCTGTGTTTTATTTTTTTAAACAACCCTTTGTAATTCGGAAGCCTTGCTGGACCCTGTGTAGTTTGTGAGCCTCTCAGACACTAACAGCCAGGACCTCCCCGCCCACAGCTCACAGCTCTGGGCTCTTCCCTGGGGACTAGGAGGACAAGGAGTATGTATGCAGAGCTGTCAGTCACCAATGGGCACGAGGACAAGGGCAGGAAAGGCCTCCCAGCCTGTGTGACCTGTCCCCCTTGCTTCCCTCCAGGTCCCCTACTATGAGTGGCTGGAACTCAAGTCCGAATGGCAGAAAGGCGCCTACCTCAAGGACAAGATGCGCAAAGCAGTGGCTGAGGAGCTGGCCAAGTGACGTTTACCATCCATCTGGACCATGCACGACGCCAGCTGCCCAGAGGCCCGGCAGCGGCAGCGAGTGCCGGTGGGCAGGAGCCGGCACCCTTGAGGACGAACTCTCATAGCGCACAGCGCCTTAGCCAGAGTTGGGGTGCCCCGCAGCTCCAAGGGACGTGTGGTCTCTCGTGGGTAATAAAATCTAACTTTGGTGTGGAGCACCAGCAGGCTTGCCCAGCTTTGTGCTCCTCTTCCCCACCTGTGCCCTCGCCCACCTGTCTGCTCTGCTCTGGAAGGCAGGGAGTGTTCACCAGGCTCTGCCCTGTGCGCTCCCCACCGTCCTCTGCTTGACGCAGTCCAGCAGAGTAGGGCTGGGCTTAGATCTGAGGTGCCTGTCCCTGCTTTTTTCTGGGGACCTTTCCCGTCATATGTACATCCACATGTGCCTGCTTATTGCCTAGGGGCCTATAATCAGCTCCTGCAAACAGGCGGAGTTCCATAGTTCTGAACCACCAGGGGTGAGGGGCCTCCAGGAGCCCTGACCGCTGTGTACTGAATCACTGTCCCTTGGAAGCCCCTCCCATCCCTATCTCACGGTTGGATGAGTGAAAGATGGCCTGTGGCCACCGGTCATGAGGGCTAGGTGGGTACGTGGGAGGCCCCGGCTCTGGGAGAAGAGTATTCAGCTGATGCCACAGGGTCCAGAGCCTGGCCTAGGTGGTGAGGAGGAGGGGCACCAGGGTGTGAGCATTCCGGTCATGGAGAGGGTGAAGCTGCTGCCCTCCCCTCTGCTCCCTGCCCCTCCATTCCTCAAGAAGAATCACTCACCTCTGCCTGAAGCCTGGCACTCCTCAAGCTGTGGTTAGCTTTAGGCCAGACACACTGGTTTTTGTGGTACTGGGGATTAAATCCAGGGGCGTTCAACCTTGGAGCTACACCCCCAGCCCTACTTTATTTTGAAACAGTCTCACTACTTACTGAGGCTGTTCTTGAACCTGTGATCCTCCTGTCCCAGCCTCCCAAGTACTGGGATTACAGGTGTGTGCCACCACACCAGCTACCATTCAGTTGTTATGGGACATGCCCATCAACAGTAGAACTAGGGTGCAAAGTCACCCCAATACCGACAGCAGAAGTTAGGCTAGAGGACATTCCCCAGGACTTGGCGGGGGTGGGTACTGGGGATGGGAATGGAATCTAAGGGCATTCTACCTCTGCACTATACCCGCAGCCCTATTTCTTTTATTTTGAAACTGAGTCTAAATTGCTGAGGCTGGCTGCAAACCTACAATCCTGTCTTAGCCTCCCAAGTACTGGGATTACAAGTGTGTGCCACCACGTCCAACTTTCCAATACTATTTTGTCATTCTAATACTACCAAAAGGGAACCATGGGATACAGACTTTTAGAATTGGAATCAGAGAAATGATTCTCCGGCGATTCATTCAAATCATTACATGTGCTGACGCCTCCTTCCTTTGTTGCCTTAGAACTGTGTTGCTTTGTCCCACTGTGGCTTTAACACCATTTACCTACCTACTTACCCATCTTGGTTGTTTCTGATTTGGGGCTATTCTGATAAAGTGACCATAAAACCTTCCCAGAAGTACAACGCCATATCATTTCGTACGGAATTTAGTGCTGAGACTTTTTTTGGAAACTACAGTGCGTGTGTGTGTGATGGGATTGAACCCAAAGAGGCATTCTACCTCAGCTATATACCCCTAGCCCTTTTTTTGTTTTGTTTTGAAACAGGGTCATACTAGGTTGCTGAGATTCTCACTAAATTGCTGAGGCTGGCCTTGAACTTGTGATTCTCCTGTCTCAGCCTCCCAAGTACTGTGATTACAGGCATTCACCACCACATCAAGTGTTCATTGATATTGGGGGGGGGGGTACTGGGGATTGAACCCAGGGGCATTCTACCTCTGAGCTACACCCCCAGAGGTGGTCTTCTTTTATTCTTATTTTGAAACGGAGTCTCACTAAATTGCGGAGGGCCTTGCAATCTTCCTGTTTTAACCTCCCAAGTACTGGGATTGCAAGTGTGCGCCACCACGCCCGGCCGTGGTCACTGATTTTTAAGTAATTCTTCCAGTCTGTAGTGATACCATGGTTCTAAGTTGCATTTTCCTCCTGACTAGTGATGCTGAACATTTCTTCATCTCTGACAAAGATTGACAGATGTTTCTTTACCGTATGTCTGTCATCTCTGGTGACATATCTTATTACCTCTGGGTTCAATCCACAGTAACACACACCACACACACACACAAATTTAAATTGCTATGACTGGCCTCAAACCTGTGATCCTGTCTCAGCCTTCCAAGTATTGGGATTACAGGCTCATGTTGAGGATTTTTAGTATATTCTAAATCCCGGTCCTTTGTTGGATATGTGATTTGCAAATATTTTCAAATATTTTTCTTCAGCTGGGCATGGTGACACACTCCTGTAATCCCAATACTTGGGCGGCTGAGACAGGAGGATCGCAGGTTTGGGGACAACCTCAGCAAGTGGTGAGACTCTTCAACCTAGTGAGACCCTCCCTGTTTCAAAATAAAAATAAAATAGAACTGGGAGTGTAGCTCAGAGGCAGAATGCCCCTGGGTTCAATCCCCTAAATAAATACATAATAAGTATTTAAAATAAAGAGGGCTGGGGGGGTAGCTCAGAAGTAGAATGCCCCTGGCTTCAATCCCCAGTACCACAAAAAAAAAAAAAAACTTCTCTCTTTCTGATACTACCATTTTCTGTATTTTGGTGTGCTTAATGGTGTTCACCTTCTATGAGTTTGTTCTTTTTTTCTCTGTTCTTCAGTTTGTATAATCTCTATTGACCTACCTTCCAATTCACTAATTCTCTCTTTCTACCCCCTACTGGGGATTAAACCCTGGGGCACCCTGCCACTGAGCTACATCCCCAGCCCTTTTTATTTAGAGATAGGGTCTCACTAAGTTGCCCAGGCTGGCCTCAAACTTGTGATCCTCCTGCGTCAGACTCCTTGAGTAGCTGGGAGTTCACTAATTCTTTTCTCTGCTAGATGACATTAAGTGTTCAGCTCCTCTAGTGGATTTTTCATTTCAGATACTGTACTTTCTAAGCCGGGCATGGTGGCGCATGCTTGTAATCCCAGTACTTGGGAGGCTGAGACCAGAGGATCCAGGTTCGCGGCCAGCGTCAGCTTCTTAGTGAGGCCCTCCGCAACTTAGTGAGACGCTGTTTCAAACTAAAGAATAAAAAATAGGGCTGGGGGTGTAGCTTGGAGTTAGAATGCCCCTGGGTTCAATCCCCCAGTTCCACAAAAAATAAGATACTGTACTTTCTTTTTTTTTTTTTTTTTTTGCGGTACCTGGGATTGAACCCAGGGGCGTTACACCCCCGGCCCTATTTTTTATCCTTTATTTTGAAACGGTCTCATGAAGTTGCGGAGGGCCTCACTAAGTAGCTGAGGCTGGCCGCGAACTTGGACCCTCTGGTCTCTGCCTCCCAAGTACTGGGATTACTGGCCTCCAACTTATGAACCTCCCCGCTCAACCTCCTGAGTCTCTGGTGTGCCACTGCCTCCCGTGCTCTAGTGAAACTGACGTTTTCCCTATTAGGGTTCTTGTCTACAAAGTGCAAAGACTGACACACGCAGACAACAGAAAGACAAGCAGGGAGTTTATTATAAAGAGAACACCCTTGCGGGCAGTGGGGACCCTGGAGTCTGGCAGCTGCCTTCTTTTTTTTTTTTTTTTTTTTTTTTTTTTTTTATGCGGTACCGGGGATTGAACCCAGGGGCGTTCTACCTCCGCGCTACGCCCCCGACCCTATTTTTTATACTTTATTTTGAAACCGGGTCTCACGAAGTTGCAGAGGGCCTCACTAAGTAGAGAGGGAGAGAGACAGAGACAGAGAGAGAGAACGAGAGAGCTGAGGTTGGCCGTGAACCCAGATCCTCAGTCTCCGCCTCCCAAAGTACTGGGATTACAAGCGTGCACCACCATGCCCGGCTCCGGCAGCTGCCTTCTGGACACTACTTGGGAGTAGCCCAAGCCACGCGCCGTCAGTTGCAAACTGCTTTCTCCCAAAGTCCATGTGATCTACCAAAGAGAGGTGCGGGCCACCCCTAGGGGCCTCGGTTGGCCTTGATGTCCAGCGGGTGTCTTCTGGTCAGTACCTGGGAGTTGCCTGGGCCAAGTGCCATCAGTTACACACCACTTTCCCTCAAAGCCAACATGACCTGCAAGAGAGAGAAAAGCTCCCAAAAGGGAGGGCGTCCGAGAATGGGTAACTGTTTGAGGGTTATATGCTTCTTTGAGTCTCCTTTCCCAGTTGGGATCTCAGAGGCAGTTTCTTGGGATTTGCATAGTGTCTCCTCTCCGTTGGGGTCCCAGATGCTGTCTCCTGAACTCTCCTGGGAATCTCCTAGGATTGCTTATCAGCAGGAACAACTGGAATTTTGTTAAGCTCTGGTCACTCTCAGGAGACTTTTTTGAGGGGGCGGCGGTACTGGGGATTGAACCCAGGGGCATTCTACCTCCGGGCTACACCCCCAGCCCTATTTTTTTTCTTTATTTTTGAAACAGGGTCTCACTAAGTTGCGGAGGGCCTCACTAAGTAGCTGAGGCTGGCCGCGAATCTGCGATCCTCCTGTCTCAGCCTCCCAAACACTGGGATTACAAGCGTGCGCCCCCACGCCCGGCTCTCAGGAGACTTTGGATCTTGTTATCACTTGATATTTGGGAGGTCTGCTCTTTTCAGGAGTTTTGGAAGTTAGTTAGCCTCTGTTGCCTCTCAGAAGGTTTTCCACCTTGGCCCTCCTACTTTTTTCTACCTCCTCACTAGGGCTTGTTATTGCTATCTGCTTGTTTGTTTAGTGACTAGCTGGATTAGTTTTCATTTTATGCCCACTCCCCCATAGTGTTAAGCCTCTGATGATCCTCTTCAGGGGGGTGCAGCTGCGGGTGTGTTCACACGCTGGCAGGGCTCTCTCCCTCTCCCTCACCACGCCCAGCTATTAAACTCCACTAATGGCCACTGACAGGCTCCACTGATTACTCTAATGCTTTCAACCGTCTCCTGGGGCACAACTTCTACAAACTATCCACATCATCTTGTTGGATAGAACAGCTTCTGAGGTCAGTGTGTGATATTTTCTCTAACCCCAGGAGGGCTCCACTCGGCTCTCTTATTCCCCAGTGGATGCATCTCCACTAGACCCACAAACAGCCTTCAAAGTGCCCTTCACCACAACCTCCACTGCTCCTGAGGGTGCGTCCCCCTCCTCGGCTGCAAGTGAAGTCTGTTCACTTGGGAAGGGGGGACTATTTTGCAGCCTGATTCTCTCCTCAGGCAGAATTTGAACACAGTGGCAAAACTTTTGCATGACACCCATTCTACAAGCTGAGCCTCCCGTGGAGGGAGATGATCCAGCATGAACCACCATCCCACTAGCTGAAAGAGAGACTCTCGGGGCCCCAGTATTCTCAGTACACTATGCCAAAGGTAGAACCTCCCTTCCACAAGTTGGGACTATGGAAAAAGGGAGCCCCCAGCTGGGCACAACTGTGCATGCCTGTAATCCAGTACTTGGGAGGCTGAGAAAGGATCATAGGTTGGAGGTCAGTGCATGGTAACTTAGTGAGACCCTAAAATTTAAAAGAGTTGGAGTATTGTTCAGAGGTAGAATTTCCCTGGGTTCAATTCCCAGCACTGCAAAAAAATTTTAAAAAAGGAGACCACACACCCTGGACTAAGCACAGGTAGCTTATAGCAGGAGGAGAAACACTGAAGTTCTCCTTGCAGGAGGAGGCCCTCCAGCTAGCAGCTGGGGAGAGGACAGGAGCCCTGTGTTCTGGTCTCCACCCATCCGCAGTGGGCTCCCCCTCCCTTTGCTGGGAGGGAGAGGTCTTGATCCGAATACCATGGACTTTGCCCTACTAAATTTTTATATATTTTCTTTTTGTTCATTTTTGGTACTAGAGATTAAACCCAGAGGCACTCTACCTCCAAGCTACACCCCATCCCTTTTTATTTTTTATTTTGAAACCAGGTCTCACTAAATTGCTAAGGGTCTTGCTAAATTATTGAGGCTGGCCTCTAACCTGTGATCCTCCTATCTCAGTCTCCCAAGTACTGGGATTACAAGCGTGTACCGCTGCACCTGGTTTCATAGATTTTCTTGAACAGATGCCTCATCATTCTCCATTTTCCCTTTGGGCCAATTGCAGATTAAAAAATTTATCTATTTATTTATTGCGATGCTGGGGACTGATCCCAGAGCCTTGTGCCTGCTAGGCAAGCATTCTACCACTGAGCTATACCCCACCCCAATTTTTCTCATTTAATATATTGTTGTTGTGAATTAAGTTGATTTTTAAGTGTTTTTATTTTGTTTTGTTGTGGTACCAGGGATTGAACTCAGGGGGCATTCTACCTCCCAGCTATTTTTATTTTTTATTTTGAAATGGTATCAGCCAGAGAGGGGGGTGCACACCTATAATCCTAGTACTTGGGAGGCTGAGACAGGAAAATCACAGGTTCAAAGCCAGTCTCAGCAATTTAGCGAGGCTCTCAGCAACTTAGCAAGACCCTGTTTCCAAATAAAAAATAAAATAGGGCTGGTGGTATAGCTTGGAGGTAGAATGCTCCTGGGTTCAATCCCCAGTGCCACAAAAAGAGAAAGGAAGGAAGGAAGGGAGGGA